>JAPDSC010027798.1:0-10263 GCA_026290005.1 Latrodectus geometricus
GCTTCAAGAAATGAGATTCGACGTCATCGGAAAGAAGTCTCATCTCTCTTGCCAAGAAAAAAGGATTATGCTTCTTCAAATGCTTATTGTAATGCCAAGAATGAAGATAGACAGAAGTTATGTGCTGTACACTATAACTATATAGCTTCTAGTAATATTTAGTACGACAGTAGCTCCATCTCAAAGAAAGAGGTGGCAGATCACTTTCATACATTACAATATTGTTAGAGCAGTTATTACGGAGTACAGAAATAATTCTTGCAGGACTTAGCTGTACAAAAACTTATTTCAATTGATTTCAGTTTCACAAAAATAAATTGGAAAGCCATATTCTAAAATTGGTCTGACCAGTGAGATATAAGTTGCTCTTACGGTATCAGCATCTGCGTCATAGTCTGTAAAATATTCATATAATGCTTCAAAATACAAAATTTTAGAATCTGAAACAGTGAGATAATAAACTTAAATAATGATTTCATTCGATACAAAATTCTAATAACATATTAGAAATGTGAAGAAAGATCGCTCTAAAACAATACATAATTATTGTTAAAACAATTAGTTTGAAACCAAAATATAATAACAATTTTAATCATTAAAATGAATATAAGCTTTTAAGGATTAAGTGAAAATTTTTATTTGGTTATTTATTTAGTACAAGATCTGTGTTATTATTTTATTTCCAGTTATTCCACTAGTTGTTCATTTTTCTGATAAAACTTGCCAGGACTCAATCATAACTGGAGGCAAAGGTTCATCCTTAGGAAAACTTACAGAGCTCAGTAAAGACTTACAAAATGTAAGCATCATTTAGAATTTTATGTAAGGAAAATACATATCTTTTCTAGTTGTGAAAAAGAGATATTTATATTTTAATACTGTTTTATCAAATTATATGAAAAAGATTAATTTTAAAAAATATATTTAAATGTTTAGTAATATAGAAAATATTTGGTATCAAATATGATTTAAAGAAAGAATAATATAGTTTTATATTTATTTTTTCTGTAAAGACATAAAGTATGAAAATAATTATGTGGAATACGCTCAAAAAATAAGCATAATAAAATATAATTTTAAATCTTAAAATTTTCAGAAATATTTTTGCGTGGAATTGAAAAACTATGGAAATTTCTCATAGCTGTTAGCTTGAATTATTAACATTCTAGCTGTGAATTTTATAGTTTATGAATTCAAGTCTTTCCTTCTAAATGTATGTTTGTAATCATTAGAATTCCCATTAGCTTTTAAGTGCAAAAAACCAATCATTAACCAGAAAGTAAACTTGAGGGAAATTTCATTATTTATTTTAATTTGAAATATTTCTAGTTTAACACTTTACTGAAACAAAATTATAAGCATTTGACATCATAAGTATTTGTAAATTTTTAAATTTATAAGTTTTTGCTGTAGTAGTATTAATTAAATGTGAGAGATTTATAATTTATTTTTATTTGAATTTAATCTCCTACAGAATTTTGTTAATTTAATGAATATATTACAATTTCTCATTTAAAAATATATGTTGAAACGGAAACATTCACTGAAATTTATTTATTAAAAATATACAAAAAGTGTCTACAGTCAAATTATATTACCAAAAACTAATTTTCTAAAATAAATTAACTATTAATAACAAAATATTTAGTTATTTTAAATGTACACTAAGATTATATAAGATTCTCCTAAATATATTTATAAAATTTTCTTAAGGCACTTTACTGTAACACATAAAAGTTTACTATTAGAAACAAAATTCATATTTAGAAAATGAAAATGAGGTATCAGCAGCCTATATAATCAAGTACAAGTAAAAAAATTAAATAAACTGTAAAAATTAAGAAAAACTATAAGTAGAAGTGAGAGATATTAAAAATAAAAGAGAAAATTAAGTATATAATTAATTAACCCATTTTATTTTTCATATTATTATATTTTATTTTATTATATTTTATTAGTTAAATAATTAAATTATACTGCAACTGTATGTATTAGGTTGTCCAGAAAGTTCGTATCGATATTTTAGAACAATTAAAAAAAACGCAGCTTATTTAAACATTGATATACATTTATTAAATTATATAGTAACCATTTTGCTCCACAATCTTTCTCCATCTTTTGTGTAGCTTGAGAATTCCGTCCTTCCACTACCTCTCAGATTTCTCGACAAAAAATTTATCCAAATGGGTTTTGATCTCAACTCAAGAGTCGAAATTTTTCCCATTAAGGGAAATCCTTCATTCATCATCCTCGCCATAAACAGCGCATATCTTATTTCCGCTTGTGTGGCATTTTTGCCCTTTCGGTGAAAGAAAAGCATTAAATGCCTATAGCACTTTATTTGCCACCCTATTCTAAGGCGTACAAAACTGATAAAAATTAGTCAGCCGTAACCAAACTTTTCTCCAAATATGGCTGAAGCTATCTGTTTTAGAATATGTACACATGTCATTTGTTTTCAATAAATGTGATATATTCAGTCAAGTCTTCCGCGCTACCTACCGAAAATCGGCACGAACTTTCCGTACAACCCAATACATTTGGCAAATCATTCAACAAATAAATAACAATTTTTCATATATTTAGTTCATTGTTCCAAGCGGTGTGGTGGTGACAACTGCAGCTTATGAAGCTTTCATTACCGAAGATATTCTTAAGCAGATCAAGAATTTGGAAGATGTTTTGTAGTAAGTTTAACTATATTTACACAGACACATTTAATCTTAAGAAAACTAATTTGCATCTATATTTTTTACGTTTTAACGTCATATTTCAGGAAAAATTTTTTAATATCTATTAGTTGGTAATAGGTAAATCAAATTAAGCAAACCTGAACAAATGCTTTATTTTACATCAAAATACAACAGAACAGTGATTCTCAACCACTGAGCCAAAGAACTTTTGTGTGCCACCAAATTTTAAAAATATATAAAAATTATAATGTTTTTTTATTACCAGTAAAATTTATTTAAATCAAGGAAAAGTACCCTGTAAAAAAAAACTTGTTTTTACAATTAAAGTGCCATATTTTTTACAGTTAAAAACTATTTTTGTCTTCCATAACTTTGATCTTTCATAAAGTGAAATATTTGCCTCATGTGAAAAACGGTATCTGCAATTTCAATTTTCTACATCTTATTTGTAGGAATTCAGATTTTCAGTATTCAGCAACACAAAAACGAAAAAAATATCGAGAATGTTAAATGTAAAAGACTATATGAGAGAGTAGCCTCATTTTTATGACCAAACATAAATGAAATTGCTAAAAATCATCAAGCTCAAATTTCTCATTAAAAGCGTCCTTATTATTATATCGTAATTAATCCCTTAATGTTGTTGTTTTTGTAGGACATACTATATTATTTTGTTTTACATGCAAAATTATTATCCTAAACTATTTTATACTATGCTTAGGTAAATAACTTCTAAACTTATCTTTTTCTTTATGTACTGCGTCAAAAAAATGCTCAGAATCACTGCTATAGAATATAATTAAGCTCCAAAAACCACAGAAAAAATCATTTTAAGAAATAGATTTACTTATTTGTTTTGAAAATGCTCATCAAGAAGTAAGCTGGCTCATAAAGTTCATTATGTTTTTAATGTCTAAATTGAAAAGAATTTATGAAAGTATATCCTATTCTTAGTCCTCGAAGCAATATTCATCAGCAACCATCAATATCTGCAAATGCATTTCTAATATAATCATGTAAATTCATTCCTTTGCGGTAAAACTTTGGATTTTTTGCATGTGTGTGTTCTTGGCGCAAGTCGTTTCATTGGTTTGAATCACCCAACTTGAATTTTTGAAACCAATGCTTTGTTGTACGTTCATTCAAAGTACTATCTCCGAAAACTTGACACATTCACTGACTTGATGCAGTTGCTAATAAGCCTGCTTTGAAGTTGCTTAATAAACAAATCCAAACGAGCACTTTAAGCACTTCCTTTATCTCCTTTACTATTCGAGTTACGATTGATACGATTCATGTTTTTGGATCGAATCTGGTCGAAGCATGAAAATAATGGGCAAATAAACTAAACTAAAAAACTGGTTTAACGGTATTGATTCTTGCTTCGAAAACGATCAATGCGGAATTTAGTAAGAATTAAATAAAATCAAATTTTTCTTTGTTGATGTAAGTAGGAAGTAAATTAAAAATATTTTTTAGTATATTACTTCATAGCTTCTGAAAATACACATTTAATTTAATCTTAAGGTGTACCAGAATTTTGATTAAATAATTTTAATCATCTGCGGTTTTATTTTACGAGTACACAAGTTCTTTTTTAGTACAAGACTGAAAATTGGTCTATTATCACAAGATGATGATTTATTTTTCTTCCCAAATCTTTTATCTTTCCTTTAAAAACATTTTCTTCCACCAGTCATTGAAAAATTTTCTCATAAAAACAAATAAATTAAATTTTGATTTTCTTTGTATAATCATTTTTACTTTTCCAAAATACAAAGTTCATTCTTCTTCATATAAGTACTTTTCACATAATTTTGAACAAAAAGTAAAATGGTTTTATAAATTGAAATTATTTCTAATAAAAACAAGTGTTCTTATAATTATGTAACACTGCCATGCCAAACTAGCTCAGTATTAATTTAATATTGAGAAAATACAACTTATTTCAAGAATTTAAGTCATATATAATTATTCATTTTACCCAAATTATTATTAAAATGAGTAGTAATTTGGATATCCTATAACTATACAATGTATTGTAAAATATAAGAAATCGAAATGTTGATGTGAACACAAAATCATAATTTAGTAATGCGAAAATAAATTTTGTAAAATTTAATTTCTCGTTTCTGAGTTTTTAAGATACAAAGTATTTAATTTGAATAAATAGATAAAGTAACGCTTTAACTGGAGTAGTAGTTATAAATCATAGAGACAAATTTGTATACATTGAATTTTATAAACGAGGAAGGAAGAAAAAAGAGATAAGCAATTCTCACTTTTTCATTATTTTTCAGTGGAAATATTCAAGGAGATGCAAAAGAAGCTTGTGAAAGGTAGTTTTACAAAAATTTTCTCTTTGAATATTTTGTAATGTTTAATTTATTTATGATGTACACATTTGTTATACTAAATATTTCATTAGGGTTATGGAAGAAATTACAAAATGCTACATTCCGGATAAAATTCAAAAAGAAATCGCAAGTTGTCTCCAGAAATCTTTTCCAGACAAAGAAAATGTGAAATTTGCTGTTCGCTCGTCAGCAACAGGTAATATTACATTTATATATATTAATTATTAATTTACATACAATGTATTTAATACTGATAGAATTAAATTAATTTTAAAAAATCATTTACATGCTTCAAAATAAATTGCTATTAAGTTAACAAAGCTAATTTAAAGCTCTTATTTGTTTCAGCCTATTAATGTGCTAAATTTATTCAATAAAAAAACTATTTATAAGAAACTTATAAATTCATTTCAAATAAAAAAAATCACATTAAAAATCAATTTAATTTAAAATGAATTCATTTCCTATTAAAAAAGTATAAAAAGGATTAAAAAATGTTCATAATTAAAAAAAATAAATTTTTTAATTTACAAAATAATTAATAAAAAAATTTCAAACTTTCTTAGTGAGTTTATCGGTTTTAGATTTTTGCAATGCGAGTGATTAATAACTTAATGAGTTTATCTACAAAAATTACGATAAAATGAAAGTTACCAATATAATCCTAAAACCCTTCTTAAAATAGAAAAAATGAAAAACTCTTGGAAAGAGTAGTCTATAGAAATAACAGTCTAAATTGTTCAAAATTTTTATATAAACTTATATTTAACAATATTTTTATATAAACGTTATTCAGAACTAAATTCAAATTCAGAAAGCTGGTTTATAAAGTATAAAAAATATTCGAAGAGAAATTTATATTTATCATCACATCATCTACAAATTTTTTTTTCTATTAAACAATGTTTTTAAAAATAATTAGTTTTGCTCTAAGTAAAGTTAGCTCTTATTATTGCCTTTCTTTAATTTGGAACAGTTCCTTAAGAAAGAAAATAAAATTCACTTTTGGAAAATAAAATATATCATTAAAATGTTTGAAATTTCAAGTTCATAAAATGTTAATTAAATCTAAACTTAATCCGGGAAGGCTATTTTCAAATTATTTATAAGAAAAATTATAATAAAAATTCCCGTTTCATCATCGATACAATTTTTGAAGTAAAGCGTTATCAGAAATAAAGCAATTTTAATCAAAATGGAAGTTATTTCTTATTATTGTCTTTACCATGAAATAATTAAGAGCTGTAGTTTCAATTGTTTTTCATAATAACATAAACTCAATACATAATTATTGACTTCATAAAAATAATTTATACAGCTAATACTTTAAATTAGAATATCATAAATCAATTTATTAGGGAAAGAATTTTCTTATAAAAATATTTCCTTTTATATCAAAGTATATGTAATGATTAACCCCATACACAATTATAAAAATATTATATAATTCCATAGTAAGAAAAGCAATCCTCATTTTGAAATTGATGAAAAATTTTATTTATTAGATTTCATTTAATAAAATGATAATTTATTTCTGAGTAAATCAAAAGGATTTTTTCATACAATTTTTGGCTACAAAATTAATTTAAATTAATTATTTTAATCTATAAAAAAAATTTAATCTACAATGCAAAACTAATATCTTCAATTGGAATGGAATAAACTACTTTCTTTTCCTATATGTGAGAGTATAAAATAAATTTAATTTAGTCTAGGTGTATACAATAAAAATTAACTTAAAAATTAATAATAAATTAATTTAATAAACTTTCTATTCTCGAACAATTTATTTCAATAGTTGATTTTTCATTTTCATATAAAAAGAAAATGAAAAATTTTGTAACTAAAACATTTTTAAAAAATCAAAAACAAATGTCGTGGACATCGAAAAAAGAAGTAGTTTAATCACTAAAAGATAATTTATATATATTTTTGCGGTTGAATTAATCAAATAAGATTGTAATAATAAAATCATCTCATCGTATACATCTGCAATTTTCTAAGTTGAATAAATTGATTTACATTTTATTATTATTATCTTCTGAGAAATTTTAAAATGTGAATTATCCATAACAGGAGAAGATACTGAACAAATGTCTGCTGCTGGACAAATGGAAACATTTCTAGGAGTTATTGGCAACAGTGAGGTGAGTATAAAAACCTATACTGAATACCGCAGCAAACAAGTACAATCCATTTTGTAACAAATGAATGTTATCAATCTCTCTCACATTCACACACACACATGTATTTTACTTTTTAATTGTACCTACGAATATATTCTAATAACAATTGTTAAACGCATTCAGATAAAGATTTTAGATTTATTATAACAAACATTCGATGAAGAAAAATCATGCTAAATAAATTTCACACAAATGTTTTGAATGAACAATTTCATTTATAAAATTTCCCTGAATTTCTGGTCGAAAAGCGTCCATGATTCGAATACTAAATCGATAATTTTTCGGTCTTTCTTCTTAAATTTTTTTAGAAAAAAATAAGCTTTAATTGAACAATCCTTTTAACTCAGAAAAATTGTCTTTTTGCCAAGTATATATAGCTATTACGTAAAACAATAGGTATAAAACATTCCAGTATATAAATTAAATGAAATCAAATGGAAACACAGGTAGTTTTGCAAATATTTTATTTTTTCAAAATGAATTTAAATTCTTAAGAAAATTGAGACAGAAATATGTTGTTACAAACATTTCAAGGGAGCAAATGAACGACTTGAAGCTGTAATGAAACATTTTAATGTCCATTGTGTATTTAACATTTTTCATAAATAGTTTTTTTCTAACGGCGGGCATTAAGTGACTATTTCCCTCAACGAGGCAGTAATCTGCTACTCATTTATCGTTATCCGGTGGGCACCTGTGAACCAAATCACAGAGAGTAGCATTGCCCACGTCACATCACCACAAACTCGTTTATAAATGGGTCCATATTCATTCATCATCTTAAAAGAAAGGACAAGAAAACAAAGAAAGAAACATCCATGACCGAACCTAGATTCAAACTAAATGAACTGGGACCAACAGCCTGGGAATCAGGAACGCTAACCACTCAACCGTTGGCCAACTTTCATTAATAAAGGGAAGTTTTAAAAGACAAAGCTAGGAAAACTTTCAAGTACTCATCCTCAACACGCAGGCAGGTGTACATGCAAAAAGAAGACACAACATTAATCTGCCGCTGTTCAACAAAGGCTAGAATTAAATCCATAACATTTTGCACCAAAAAACGCTGTCCTACTACTAGGATATGTGAGCCTTTTGTTATTATAAACCGAAAAACTACAACAGTGATTCACTGACATCTTTTTTTAACTAATAAAGAGATATTTAATATATAACTAAAAAATTTGCCATATTTTTACCGCTGAACATTTTTTTACAACATGACCTGCAAATAGTACCCGTTACCTAACAAAATGTTCGTTAAATTTACCTAAAGAATTATTAAAAATATTTAACAGGCCTATCAAACTATATTTAATCCATCACTATATCTAAATACTAGCGAATATTTATATAAAGAATTTCTGTATAATTAATTAATTTGCCTACACTTTGAAATATGAAAAGCTTGATCTTTTTGCCTTCTGACGTTCATGAGTTTTAATTTCCTTATAGATTCTGCATGCAGTAAAGAAATGCTGGGCTTCCCAATTCAGCTTCATTGCTGTTCAATATAAGAAGTAAACTTTGCAATAACTTTTAAATTGATTTTACATTTATCATTGGTGAAATGAAAATAATTGACTTTGTTAAGTGCATAAATTTTTGGTATTATTCAATACGATGAACTGTACTTACAAGAGTAATAATTTGTATGTATAAAAAAAAAAAAAAAAAAAAAAAAGTTCTTAATCATCAAGCATACATCTGCTAAGAGAAATTTTGTTTTAACTTAATTTTCTATATCTATTAAAATTATTTGAAATAATTTCATTAACTGTATTAAAACCATTAATAATATTATAGAACTATTATTATAGTATTTAAATTTCAAATCCTTTGGCATCATACTAGAAACGAAAGTTTATGTATAAAGTAAAAGTAGATGACAATTCTATATTATTATTAAGAATACAAGAATAGGAAGAGATATTTTAACAGATAATAATATCCCAGTTATCAACAAAAGCATTAAATATTTCTCGTCACAGTTAAAAATAATCTTTTAAAATGCTTAACTCTTTTACTATATTTCATAATGCCAAATTTTCAATGACGTTTTTGAGTGTTTATTACCTTCTTATATATACTTAAGTATATTAAGGTAAGAATTCACACATTTTCAACATTTTCAAAATATTTATTTTTAACTACATATGGTCAGTATACATCAAACGTATTATTTTATTAAATTAAATTCCGTTATTTTTATTGTATTTTTAACGTTTTTATTGCAGACAAAATGGACAAATCCTAAACTCTCCGATGGCTGTCGTGATACAAGAAATGATTCCATGTGATGTTGCCGGTGTTTTATTCACATGTGATCCGCTGACTGGAAATCCAACAACTATGAGTATTACAGCAAATTATGGTCTTGGAGAGGTAAATGGAAGAATAAGAAAATATTGTTTATACAAATTAAAATACCTGTAAAGGAGTGATTTGTTACATAATCAGAGAAATATGATCCGTGGTAACCTCTAGACCTATTTTTTATAAATTTACAAACATTATTTGCATTTGTCTACTGCATAGAAGCTGTTGTCTGTCTGAGGTCTTTGAGACTTTTGTATTTGGAATCTGTTTCTTGTTGTATTAGATGAATTGAAGCTGTGTAATTGTGATTTATACAACTGAGATTTTCTGTATCTTGTTACATTTGTTACGTATAAAAGTCTTGAGGTTCTTAAGAGATTGTTTTATCGACTCTCAAACAACATGAACCCCGAAGCGTGGTAAAATATAGATTAGGCGATATATTATATTGTCCTGTGTACATACATGCATATATAGATGGATTAGATTAGATATATCGATTAGGCATATATATAAACAAGGCGACTGCCATATATAAAAATTTACTACTAAAATTATAAAGTCCACGTTCAATGGATTCCGCCTTGTGTGGCTTACTACGACAACGAGTTAGAGTTATTTGCATAGGAGGTTTGTAATCAGTAAGACTGTTGCAGTGATAGTAGGACCAACTGCTACAACGCATATATATATATATATATATATATA
>JAPDSC010027798.1:10363-64804 GCA_026290005.1 Latrodectus geometricus
TATATATATATATATATATATATTAATCCATACCATATCCTGGTAACTACCCCGCAATATATAATGTTTGGAGATAGGTTACACGAGACTTTTGATCTTGGAATCTTACATTATTTTCAGGTTTCAAGAGAATTTATTATATTCGTAAATAACATAATTTTGTACTATTGAGATACAATTTATTTGACATGTTGGTAAAATCTTTATTCGTATCCTTAAGAATGATAGAGAAATATGCGTAAAAGAAAAATTGTTGCAACAATAATTCCTTGATATTCCGTAAAAGAGTCATAACCGTAGGCAATTTCACATCTTTCTACAATCCTGTCGGATGATTGATTGACAATTTTATGTTTTCATATCTTTTAAATTATACTTCCGAAACATTTTGTATTATAAAAGTTATTAAATAAAAAACTAGATGATACAGATTTCTTAAAAATTTGCTATTAAATTTTGAAAAGGAAACTTTTATTGTTTGCTGTTTTCAAATATTTGAAAATTATATAATTGTCAATAATTATTAAGTCCTGTTAGATTAATGTGACCACCAATCAAAATCCAGAATACCTACTTTTCTCAAAGCGGACTGCTGTGAGACGTACAGGAAGAGAGCCATGTTCATAAAGATGTTCTCTGTGACGTTGATCTTTACCAACTCACTAAATAACGCGGCCAGCTGTATTAGATAACGCGGGTCAGGATCCATGCCGTGAAATCCGCTCGAGATGATACCGCAGATTCTCAATTTGGCTTAAGTCAGTCGATTTGTGCTACTCAGGGGTGAACAGTAAACTTATCCTCGTGCTTTTTGAACCACGTACACAACAAGCAGTATGAAACCTCCCATCTTCCTGCTGATAGATGCCTTCATCCTGAGGGGGGGATGCGCATATAGGAGTAAATATGACCCGCAAGAACAAATACGTACTTATATTGATCCATAGTGCCTTCCACAATGATGAGTGAACTCAAAGAATGCCAGGAAAACATTCCCCAGACATTACGGTCTAGCCTGGACCGTTTAGGCAATGGTTTGAAGTTGTTTTCCTTCAGAGGTTTCACGTCGTATATGTCTACGTTCATATGTCCAATGGAGTATAAAATTGGATTCATCAGAAAACGCAGCCCATCGCCTCTCACTGGACGTCCAATTGCTCTACTCGCCTGCTAATTTCAACCTTCGTCACAATGAACAGCAATCATCCTAGGTACATATACCAGGCATTTGCTTTGGATATCCAGACTTAGCTGCCTTCGCTGAATAGTAGTTTGAGAAGCACTGTTGGTAACCCCTTGGTCATCTAGATGATCAGTTGCTCAACGATTACACATCTATTCGCTCATTCTCATCTCCGCAGCCGCATTTAGCTCTGGCATCAATGGCCCGTGGAGCACCACGTTTGCCACATCACTGATTTTCGACAGTCCCATTCATGCATGGAATACTTTTGCCACGGCGGCACGCGAACGTTTCACAAACTTAGCCAAAATGCATCCATCCTTGGCCCTAAATTTGATGATTGGGCATGAACCAATCATCATACTCTTTTAGATGACGAGTAAATCATTCCATTTTTGCATTAGACAAGTATTGTATATTTTCCGAAGACCTCACACGTCTTTTATGTGCTCTCAACTGCACTGTGATGCCACCTGCCTTCTGTGATTGGTCATTTAACGGTGACATCAAAAGTAAGTGGTTGTAAAGTTAATAATACTTGACTGTGTTGTTTATATTTATCAAAATCTTAACACTGATGGTAACACATATAAGGCTAAAATTATAGTTAATTAATTTTTGACATGTAAAAAGTAAAATTTGCAGAATGTACTTAAACTGAATAATGAATCAAACTAAACTGTAAGTCTAAATATTTTTGCAAATATCAAATTTTATTTTGTAGTCGGTTGTTTCCGCTTCAGAAGAACCTGATTCATTAGAGCTCTGTCGTGACGTCGACGATAAGCTCTCCATAAAGAATAAAACAATTGGTGCTAAGAACCGTAAAATAGTTCTCAAAGGTATGTGATTTCTTAATATTGTAAACACCTAATGTAACTATAAATGAATCATAAATTCTAAAATTATATAAATAATATCAATAAATTTCAGTTATTGCAATGAAGAATTTAAATGCGAATGAAGAGAAATTATTTTCGAAACACTTTTTATTTATCTGCTTCTAAATTTTGAATCTATTTTAAGTGTTTGTTTATATAATTGCTTATTACATTATTCTACAGATGATAAAGGAACGAATGTAGAAGACATTTCTGAAGAAGAACGTCAGACATGCTGTTTATCTGATGAAATGGCTTTACAATTAGGATATTTAGCACTCAAAGTAAGCCACTAATCAAATTAAATAATATTTTTTGTTTGCAGTTCAAGCCTTTAACTTAAATGACAAAAATTGTTTTAGATTGAGAAAAGCTACAGATCTCGCCGAGATATTGAATGGGGCTTTTGGAAGAATAATTTGTACATTTTTCAAGTATGTACGACTTATTTAAATAACTTTAATCTATTTGGATTATAATTTTGCTTACTTTTTAAATTTTAAAATTAAGTTCTCTGTAGTAAACATGCCGAAATACTTTCGGTATTAACAAGGAAAGAGTCATACTCTTCTTTATACAAAAATTTAAGAAATTTTTTCCATAATCATTTATCAAGGAATTGTGAGAAAATAATTATCAAACATATTAGAGAATTTGAAAGACTTCTTTTTAAATTGTACAGTATGGACTAATGCGCTTTTTTTTTTCTTTAGTTTGTTTCCAATTATTATGGTCTTTCTAACAAACAGATTTTTAAAATGCATCTATAATGTGCTTAGACAAATACATTTTATACACAAGTAATTCAAAAATGCTGTTACAAATTATAAGACATTTTTCAATAACCAAAATTATAAGATAAATGCTCGGAAATAATTAGCATTTTAAACTTTAAACAAGCATAAGATTGGTTCTGGGCAAATCATAGTATCGTGTTAGAAGTTATAGTATCATAGCGAGATATATTTCCTGTTAGAGAAAGAGGTATTTTGAGATTTTGTCCACATTTTGAGGAATCTAGAAATTCATGCAGGAAAATTTACCCGAAACGTCATTATGCTGCCAATCTGTTCACTAAATATTGCTAAATGGAAATATTTTCAAGAAAAATTCGCCAAATATAAAAGGTTTTCATACCTTCTGAGATACTGATTCTCAATCACTGTGCCGCAGCATTTTTTATACCTCCTAATTATTAAAATGTCCCCTAAATTTTAGAATTATATATAGTAAATATTATAATTTTTTTTATTATGAATAACGTTTGTTCAAATCAAGAAAAAAAAACACTGTAAAAGAAAACTTGCTTTTATAGTTAAATATTATATTTTTTACAATTAAAAACTGCTTTTATCTTCGATAACTTTGACCTTTCATAAATTGAAATATTTGCCCCACATGAAGAAATTTCAACTCTGTATCTACGATTTCAACTTTCCACATCTTATTTGTGTCAATTTGGATTTTCATTAACCAAAATAAAAAAGAAAGAAAGATAGAGACTGTTAAATGTAGAAAATGATATGAGAGTAGCACTGATATTTGTACGGCCCAATATAAATGAAAGTATCAAAAAGCATCAAACTCAAATTTCTTATTAAATGTATCCTTATTATTACATTATAATTAATCCTTTAATAAACGAATTGTTGTCCATGTAATACAAACTATATCATTTTATTTTACATTCAAACTTATTATCATAAACTATTTTACACAGTGCATTATAGGTAAGAAAACAACTTCTGAACTTTTTTCTTTCTGTGCCGCCAAATTTTTAAATTGTCAAAAAGTGCACCACGACCAAAAAAAAAAAAAGTTGTTAAATGTTGAGAACTATTGTTTTATTTTAGTAGAATAAATGGGGTCAATACTTCTTATTTCACCGAATCTAGGGGGGGGGAAATGTTCTATGACGGCTTTCCGGGTGTTTCATGTCACTATTGATATCGAAAAGTAAATTATTGTTAAAAATTTGTGGTAATAATTTATTTAATTATAACTGTCCTAATGACAAGTTTCTGCTTGCCTCATTTTCATTAAATAATGTTTCAGGCATTTTGACTGTATATGAGGATATAAATGATAATCAACTTATTTTAATTTAAATTTTTCAAATGATAGCATAAAACAGTGAAGCAAAGATTGTCATTGCCTACTATGCGATTTAACAAAAACAAGAAAGTCTTAAATTTAAAAGAGTTTATTAAAAAGGAAGTTTTCTGTATTTTATTAAATTGAATTTTACTGATTGAGTTTATGATTAAAGAAGTAATGAGAGAGGGAAATAAGTAAGAGAATAAATTTTGTATGTGTACAGTACGTTTTTTTCCGCAAAGCCTTATAAATCTCAAAAAACTTATTGAAAGCGGTAAATAAAAATTTTACCACTTTCAAAAAGTTTTTTGAAAGCAGTAATAAAAGCAAGACACTGGAGTAAGTAAGAGATAATCATTAATCCTCACAATTTTTTATTTCTACAGTCAGTTGAGGTGGAAGGATTTAGCCCCTATAAAATTATTAATAATTTTACCTTATTTACATTCAAAATCTTTTTTTTTTTCATCCCACCGTCTATTATACCTTTTCTCGCTTTTCTTTGTGTGGTACAATGGTAAAAAAACTTTAATTGAATTTATAGCTTTATAAGGATACAACACAGGAAGATATTCATTGTTTTTTCTAATAAGAAAGCTGTTAGTCTTCCTTTTATTCCTTTCAGACAGGTAAGAGAATTCTTTTAACAAACATGCCGAACTGGTAACTGAAAGGTATTGGCCTTTGGTTCAGCAATTCTGGGGTTTGAGTCCCATCTTGGCCTAGGGTGTTTGTAGTGGTACAAAATCATCTTTAAATTTTAGGTAGCGATCTAATTAGCTTTCATTATTATGTGTGCAAAAAATGACCGTTGAGTGACAAATAACCTAACTTTTGACAAACATTGATACTAAAAAATTGAACCACCTATTTTAGTATTAACAACGTTTTTATTTGAGTTATTTAAAAGTTTGAAACAAAAAATTCAAATTCATTTCAGTTCTCAAATAACTGTGATTTATTTTAAGCGATATCGAAATCAAAGTACATCAACTTCCATCTTAGTAAAAGAGAAGATTACAGAGAAGCACTCTATTGGTGTAATATCAAAGTTATTTTTTAATACCAGCACCCAACGATTTTATTTTTTGATACTATTGGTGATTTCAGAGTATTATTGTTAAATATAATTAAATAAAAATTTATTAAAAATTTGAGGATGTAATGTGAGATGCTTATTATTTTTTTTTGTTCTGAATTGAAATTGAATAACATTTTTTCTTCCCTTTGACTACATAATTTTTAAAGCAAATATTAAGGCCATAAAATTAAAGTTATTCTTATTATCATTTTACATCTTAATAAAAGCTTGCATTTATGATAAAAAAAATTTATAAATTTGATACAATAAAAAATTCCAACTTCTTCTTTTTTCAACCTTAAATATTATCTAAGTTATAACCAAACTTTTCGATGGTTATTTTATAACATTCTATGTTTTCAGTCCCGACCGGTTACTTGCGGCACAGGAGAAACAGATTTTGAAATCGAACACGAAACAGATGCTCCTCTGCGAATAGAAAATGATTATTTTACAGTGTGTAACGTTGGGTAAGATATTTTAACAAAATTTTAATATTTGAATTATTTTTAGAAAATTAAACTCGGAGCATTATATTATTAAGTTAATTTCAACAACTTCAATATTATTATATAACTTCAATTTCATTCCTTCTTTATTATCAATTAGTGATCAGTTCAATTTCTTGCATATTCCTTAGCTCAGCTGAAGTATAAATTCAGCGTGACAATTTCTGAAACTTTTTTGGCGATAAATAAATGTTGCCAAAATGACGTAATTGTGGATAATAAAGCGAGATGTCGTAAATAGGACATAATAAACTCCTGAGAAAAAGCTTATGCATCTAAATAATAAATTTAAATATGATAAATAAAAAGCATGATTATATATTTTCGAAATAATAAGGTTTAAAAAATATATAAAAATATTAATTAAAATACAAAAATGGAACAAAATGTTTTCAATTGTTTCGTGGTGGTGTAAATACTAAGGTTGCCAAAATAGAATTTCTTACATAATTCTTATTATTTTTTATTTCTATGATGTAATAAGAACCAGGTTGCTAGATAAACAAGGAAATCCGCCAAAAATATCACTAAATTCTAAAATTGGCAGGATGGATTATACGGCAGCTATGCTCTTTCCTTTAAAGAATAAAATTAACCTATTAAATAGAATTATCATTTTATTTTCCTCTTTTTTAATATTATTTTTCTAGTTTCAGTCACAGAAATTTAAGAATTTCACTTAATTACATAAAGATAAATTTGAAATACGGGAATTTTTTCAATGAAACACTCATAAACTATTATTAAGTTTTTGTTCGCGAAATTTATTAACGACTTAAATTATTTTTAATCCATAATTTTGTCTATCTTTATCTTTCTCATACTTCTACTATACTTTTTTTATATATATTTTTTCATGTACTTTTTCTATTTTTAAATTGTAAGTAAAAATTAAAAAGTAAAATCATTTGCATTAAAAAAATAATATGATTTCAATAGTTGAGGATTCGAGTTTTCTGAAACATATAAAATAGTTAAATGCAACTATAAATTATTAATCAAACATATTTTATTTGATATTGTTAAATATTTATTATTTTTTTAAAAAATACAATACAAAAGTTATTATATGTTTATTTTCCAGAGAAGTAATGCCAGGTGCCATGTCACCACTTGGTTTGGATGTCTTAGTCAAATACTTCCGTATTGGATTTCAGGTACTAATGAGATAATGCATAAATTCGATCTTAATAATTTTTTTTCAATATTTCCTTTTAAATAAGCCTATAATTTAGAATTATCAGAACATATTTTCGTTAAATATGACTCTTCTGGGAAAATAGATGTTGAAGTTAAATTACAGTTTCACTACAAATATAGGACATAATTTTGTTATTTAAATTCTAAATTATTTTAATTAAATCAGAAAAGACAATATTGAGTTCACTATAAAACAAATGATATTTTGCTTTTGGATATAAAAAACTAAAACAGGATTTTAATGAAAACATGAATTTTTCAAGACTATCAAATTGTTGAATGAATTCGATGAATTATTAACTAAAAATAAAAAAATTATACCATTACTTTAAAAAAATTTCTAACATATTTCTTTGTTATTTAATTACATTTTTCAATCGTAGAAGTGTATAAAAATAAACTAATAGATATACTATATTTTAAATTTTCTAAATAAAATTTAAAAATAAAATTAGCATATTTCCGCAAGTAACTTATCAAGATAATAAGTTACCAATCAATTAGTTCTATAAAAATTTAAAAATGTGAATGTTTTCTTTATTTATTTTTTTTCACTAATCAAAAAAATTTTGCGAGGAATAATAGTTAGGCACCAAACTTATTTTTCACAAAATACGACCTAATTTTGATGACCTTAATATGACTAAGTTTCTTTTTCAGAGAAGAATGAAAACCAATTGGCAATCTCCTTTCAAGCCAAGATATTTTCCCAGAGGAATCTGTTGTTTATATAACCATATAATGTTCTACTGTTGTGATGTAAGTAACATAATTTAATTTTAATTTTAAAGCAATGTCAGAAATATATTTTAAATCACATTGCAATGAAGAAAAATTTAAAAAATTATGAAGTGATCATAAGACTTCCTATATACTTACGAAGCGAATTTATGCAAAGTCTTCATTCAGTTACTTCAGAATAGACTTCATGATGACACTATTTGTACGTAACCATGACATGCAGACACCTCTTTCCTAGAAATTAATCTTCTACTTGTTTACCTAAACAAAGTGAAACATACTCTTAACAAAAAAGAACAAAAGAAATTTGTTTGGGTAAGTAAAATAAAGTATATTCACTTAAAAAATTTAAAGAAAATTAATAGGTTAGTTTCTAACAATATTTGACCACAAAAAATATCTAACGAAAATATTTACTTCCTGTGACAAATTCAGGGTATGACTTTAAAAGACCATACCATTTATTTTACCTCTAAAAAGATGTCCCAGTAAGATATATAAAATAAAATAGTAAGATACCGAATAAAATTTTCTTTCTTTTGTTTGTATAAAATCATTTCATTGCATTTGACTTAATTATTCAAAATGACAATTGAAAATGCCTTTTATAATCTCTAACATATAAAATTAGCTAACAATTTTTCTTAAAATCAAAAAGATATATATCATGGAAGATATGCACTGCTCAAAACAATTAAAGAATATTGCCGTTTTAGGTGGATCTTGTGGATGGGAAACATTTTAGCTGATTGATACATGGTCGACAAACGTAGTAGGTTATATGAGAATAAATTACACATGTTTGGCAGGAAAAAATGCATTTTATTCGTATTTGTGTACAAAAGGAAAAAAACACAATTCGTGCCTATAAGAAAAAGAATAAAAAAAAGGTGTTTTCTTCAAAGGAAATCATTTTCAGTTGGAGGTATGGTTTCCACTGACGATCAGCAACGTTGAACCATTTTGAGGCATGGGGTCAACGACGCTATTTATCACGAGTTGGAGTATTCTGTCCCACTCTTCCAGAAGAGTTCTTTCCAGTTATTGGAGAGTTTGTGGGAGTCGTTGGTGACCAGCAACTCGTCTTCCTAGAGCGTCCCAAACGTGCTCTATTGCATTCATGTTTGGAAAACACGCTGGGCATTCCATTCGTACGATTCCTTCCTCGAAAAGGATATCCTCCACCAGGTTAACATGATATGGCCTGCAGTTATCGTCCAATAAAATGAAATCATCTTCGATTGTTGCCGCGTAAGGGACTACATTAGGTCTGAGGATCTCATCCCTATATCGGCGACCAGTCAGAAGTTCATCTCGAATGATATAGAGATCTGTGGACCCGTCAATGGAGATGCCACCATACACCACCACTCCTCCACCACCAATTCTGACACTTTCGCGCACAAACACAGGATTATTCCTACTGCCATGGTCCCTCCGGATGAAAATATTATCAGGATGAACAGAAAAACGGAACTCGTCAGAAAAAAGAACATTGCTTCATTCATTTCTCCTCCAGTTCACATGCTCTGTGTCCACTCCCTGCGGTAGCGACGATGCATTGATGTTAGTTTAACGCATACCATCGGTCGACAAGCATGCAGACCTACACTATGGAGACGGTTTCGGACAGTCTGAAACCGTGGTGTCAGTAGCCGAGCGGAGGTGTTGTTGGAGAAAAGTAGCGTTCATATTTCGGTGTCTCCGAGCCGTAAACACTAAATAACGATCTTAATTGGGCATTGTTGCCCGTCTAAGACCTTGCCCTGACCTTCGGCCTGCACTTCCAATCTCCAAAAAACGGTTCCAGATCCTGTAAATCACACTTTGTGACACTCCAATGGCTTGCGCTACTTCGGCTTGAGTTTGACCCTCTTCTAACCTACCAACAACTCTCCAAGCTTCTGAATCGGTTAAATGACTTCGCTGAGACATTGTACTCATTGAAACAAAGCAGTCACTGAATGCCGATCATCCTTGTCTTCATTCTCTTTTTTTTAGTCGAAAGTCAAATTTCATTCACTGCCGCTAAAGCGACATGTTTGACGTCGAACTCAAAATTAGCATACTCCACAGTTTGAAAATCAGAAAAATTTGCATTTGTTGTGATTCTTTTCTTCCATTTTCGGCAAGAGAATTTCGCTTATGTCTTTATTTTATATAAAACTTACAATATCCTTTAATTGTTTTGAGCAGTGTATATCTATTATGTTATAGCATAAAAATGCACTTATGGCATAATAGTTAAGAATTCCTTATAAATCTATTTTATTTCTATCAATTTAATAACCACATGTATTTCGCTTTTCGAAACTTATATTTCACAATTAAGTTGATTGAAAAGTTATTTAAAATATCTAATATACACACACACAAAATATAAATAAATATTTCTTCATTTTACTCTTACATAGAAAATTAGTCTACATTTATCTTTAGTTACTTGAAACTAAATTTTGTAGATATGACCTTACTAATCATACCAAGTGATGATTTATAAGAACGTAACTGAAATATAAAGTATAAATAAATGATACATCTCACAGTAAAGTACTCAAAGATTTCATATAAATCATTACTTCTTATTTCTAGCTTTATGAAAGAATGAGTGAAAACCCTAAATCTAACATTCCTGTGATGGTAGGATTATTTGGAAGAGTACTAGATGACGAAGACTTATTCGCCACAGTCGCCGAAAGGTTTGAAAGACAGAAAAAACCGCTGTTCTTTGATCAGCAACAATTCCTCTTATTATTGTATCGAGTAAGAGATTTTAAATTAAATAAATTTCTCCTATTTCATTTATGCTTTTAAAAATTCTTAACTTCTTGAATTTTGAAACTTTGCTTTTTATGATTGAAGTAATGACAAATTATCGTTTTCTTCCTTGCTCAGCTTTATACGGCAAAAAAAGAATTACCTCTGGTGCAGAAAGCTTGTGGAAACTATAGCATACCTATTGAAAAATACAAAACGTCTCATGAAATGTTCAATGAGCTTCTTTACGTGTGCACAGATTTATCAATGGTAATTTTCTTAAAGGAAAATATAAATATTTCTAAAACTGGTTTGTTTTATTTTTACATATTGATTTTCTATGTATATAAATATATATAATGTTTTTCGTTGTATAATGCCTAATATTAGGGGCTCCACCTTTAAGAACTACATGGGGTGAAAGTGATGGTACCTTATATAGTGGAGTGCCCAATAGGTGTACCATCTTATCCTTTTCGTAATTTAGTAGCAGGAACCAAGCAGAAGACCCCCAAAAATATCATTTCACATAGAAGACATTGCAGCTACGACTTATTTAATATTATTTAATAATGAATTTATGTAATTTGATATAATGAAATACATCATTTTATTTTTCCACACACACTCCAAATAACTCCTTTCAAGTTATTACTACTTTATTATTTAAACATTATATTTTCCTTTTTATAGAACTTACAGTGCTATCCAACCAAAACCAAAGTACCCGTTTTACGAATAAAGCAAGTAATTTATTTCAAATAAAAAAAAATCAAATATACTATATTGACCATTACTAGAAATTCTTTAATTTTTCTCAACTCATGTATTTATAATAAACGTCATTCTTTCAAGTTTCCACATGTTATTCAAGAAATTTATTAAAAACATTAAACGTAAATATTTTTTTAAATAAAAATGTTGCCTAGGAGAACTCTGTATTTTAACAAATATCTTCTTAAAATTACTTAAAGAAAATTCATAGTTTTATAATCTATATTATTTATATATTTATAATAGCTGCAATAATGTGAAACATTTTTTTCGTGAATTATTACGTTCAAAACAATATATAACTCTACACATTAATATTATTGGAATATTTACTTTCAGCCTCTAACTGCTCATATGATGACGTCAGAAGCATCTTCAATATGGAATATGTTCATATTTTCTATACTGACAAAAGCAAGAGGAGGTACGTTAAGAGGCTGTATTTAGGATTTAAATATTTCGTGTTTTAATTTAAATTGCTGCATATTCCAAAAAACAAATTTCATAGAGAGTATATGAATGTTTTTTTTTTTAATTTTCTCTTAACAATATTTAAAAAAAATATTTTAAATATGTTTTGAATATTTTTCTGTGAATGTTTTTTTTAATATTCTTAAAAATATTTTAATGCAAATTAAAAGCAGAAACATTAAAATTGAAAACTTTAAAATTTGCATAGATGTACAGAAATAGAAATATTAAATTTTAAAAAATACAAATTATTATTTTTAAATATAATTTAACTTTCTTTAAAAAAAGACTACAATTACGAAAAGAATTTTATTATTTATGTTTATGTTACATCGAAAAGTATTTAATGTTATTATTTTCACTTGTTTCAATTATTAATGTACTATAATAATATTATTACTATATAATTACTGTGTAAATACAGTAAAACATAGAGCAATGTTTTTCCGTTGTGATTCATAAAAAATTAGCTATAGCAAAATGTGTTTTCTAAATATATATTTTCATATTAAATTTTTGTACACTTCTAGTGTGCAGTTGTATATTAATGAAAAAAGCTGAATTTCATAAAGATTAATATTTATTTGATAAGTTTATATTAGAAGGATCGGAATGTAATGTCGTTTCTGCGCCATATTGATATTTGACTGTCAGTCAGCTCATTGTAAACTCGAAGGCGTGCCAAAGTCATTTTAAGGTTATTGTGAATTGTTCACTTCTAAATAATTCAATATTAAGGCTTTATTTGCAATTTGGGATGAAATGGCCAACCAAATCAAGAAGAACAAATCCAGCATTGTATATTTATTAAGATTAGCTCAATAGTTGCGACCAAAACTTTTTGCGATGTTTATCCAAGAGTATTAGTAAATGCCAAAGATGGTTTTCCAAGTTCAGATCCGGTAATTCTGACTCCTATCGATCAGGACATCAGGAACACGAACATCATTAGACGACATTTTGCTAAGAGCAGCAGTAAATACATGTCAAATAATCGAGGAACTTTCAAACACCTTGGCTGACCGTCCAGGAACAGAAAAAATAAGCAAAGCTGATGTTTGAGTCCCCTATAATCTGTCCGAAGAGAACAAAGCCAATCGATCCATCGGATGTAATTTATTGCTTCAACTGCACCATACAGAACAGTCTTTTAATCTTTTGGTCACTGTAGACAAAAAATGGTTCGCATATCATAATCCAAAACGCAAAATGTAGTGGCTCTTCGCAGTAGTAAATCTCCACGAAGTAATGCAATGGCGAGTTTATATCCCAAAAAGACGCTTCTGTATGTTTGGTGGAGAATTCGCGGAAAGGTTCACTTTAAAGAGCTGAAACCTGTACAGCCTGTTAATACAGTTTTTATTGATAACAACTGGCTCCAGTAAACTTACTTAATCGAAAAGTATCGAGCAACTGTTAACAAAAACGGCATCATTCTGCAACAGGACAATGCAAGACTGCTCTGTGCAAAGCGAACATTGGAAAAAATGCATGAATTAGAGTGGGAGGTACTAGCTCACTCACCATATTCGCCTGATATCACACCCTCGTTTTTCTATTTATTCCGATCCTTACAACTTAGGGGCAGAAATTTTAAAATTTGTATGATGTCCAAAATTCTCTTTCAAGATTTTTTACACAAAATTTCATCAGTCCGGAATTGAAAATTTTCACACTAGATGGGAAAAGGTTTTCGATAACAACGAGGGTGATTATAGTGATTAAAAATAAGGATTAAAAATTTATTCGTTTGTATTTAATGTAAGAAAGCGACATTACTTTCCGGCCTCCCTAATACGATCCTCTATAATAATAAAAGAATAATGTAATCCCTTACTTAAACAATTAGTAGGACAATAATTTTTCAAGATTAATTGGAATATATAAATTTCAAAAGAAGTACGTTCGTATGTCTGAAAAATAGAAAATTACTGTAAGAGGGTTTCTTGAAACCTTGCTTTTGTATTAGGCTGAGGAAAAAGAAATCCATTATTTAACATAAACTTTATGTAACTGGTTTTGAATGGACTCGCTTAGAGATTAATAGGCAAACTTTTTCTTTCGCGGTCAAAAAAAGGCAAGTAGTTTGTCAGGCAAAGATAAATGCTTCTAAAATTTTAAAAACAAATGCTACAAATTAAATATGTTAATATGATAAATGAAATTGAGATTTCACATTTTTAAGAGTTCATTATATTGAACTTTTAAAAAATTTTCGAAGTCAGAGTTACTGATTGCGAGGAACGAAGCTAAATGCTCGTCTGTTTGTCTATTTTTGAAATATTCTTTCTAAAGCTCATAGTTGAAAACACTTGTTCACATATATAAGATGAAGCAAACATAGTACAGATTTTCTGGGCGTAAAATATTAAATTTAAGAAACTTAATATCTATACTGATTTGTAAAACTCTGGCATATACAGGAATAACTGCTTGAGATGATAACTAGATTGCAAGTCAATTCAAGCTGCAAATCTGATCTCACTACTTCACAATTCAAGTTGAAAGGCTTTGTAAATTTAGCCAGCTCTGTTTGAATGGCACTCAAATCTTGAAAACTACAGTTCCAACTCAAAAATGCAGTTTTTCCAAGCCATCTTAATAACTCTCCTGAGCTTATCTTCATTTATTGAAGGTATTAAATATAACCTCAGGAAATCAGTCGTGCTTACCCAGGTGCCCTAAAAATAGATTAAATTTTAGTTAGAAATGGGCCCAGATATCGTTGACCATTTTGGGGTTATAGTATTTTACGAATAACCCACAAAGAATCTATAATTTTAATAGTTTCACCACTGCTCACAAATATGTCCATAATCTTTCTATATGTATTCAATAATATTAGAACTCCCGCCAAAGAAAAAGCTGCTGGCTGGAGATTAAAATGCGCAATCTGCCACACGTGAGGTCTAATTCATTCAATTGAATTTCTGTGTATCTGCTCCTCGAGAATAAGGTAACGCTTGCTTGCGCCAATCTACAGCTACAATTGACAAAGAACTTCTGCTCTTAACTAATGTACCAGTTGAAAACTGTCAGTGTTTTGTCTATTTTCGTTGATTTATGTTTTGTAAAATAAAAATGGAGAAAGTAAAGAAATAAAATTTTTTTTTAAAAAAGGAAGAAAAAACTAATTAAACAAAGTAGAATAGGAAATGTATTTATAATATATAAATATGCATATCTTTTAATTTACCTCAGACCGGCAAATTAAAATTCTATCCACCGACCGAATAGAAGCTTTCGGTGAGCCGTAGTTTACCCTTTCCTGTCTTAAGTGATGCTATTATCCGATCAACTTCGATCTTTCTGATATTTTACACATATTTTTAACGATGGATTAGTATCAAAGATACCTGAACCGAATTGACGAAACCAAATTGCACGTAACTCACTGTTACGGTATCAGAACCATAAACACCAATGACAATTTCAGCCGCCTGGCTTGCATTTTCGCCTTTATCAAAGAAAACTGTAATATATACCGAATTTTCTCTAGACTGACTCCCATTTTTAACACCCCTATGCTTATAATTGAATGGACCATACAAAAAATAGCAAACGAATTATCTTATTGCAAAATGTCACCTGTCCAAAAGAATAAACCTAAAGTTGTTTGATAGATGCTACAGTCATCTATCAAAAAAATAATGGATTTCTTTTTCCCCAAACAAATATAAATTATGTTTGTGGTATTCGATGCATATTTCTCGTATAATTGTAAAATACAGATATTAGCTTAATTTTTCAAATATGAATTTTCATTTTATTGCAGAAGTAAATGCTGATGTTTACAAAGACTTCGCTCAATTGTTAACAACGAGTAGCGAAGTTGAAAGTGCTGACGTTCCTGCTAGTATTGATGTAAGACTTTTCAGTTATTTATTATTGAAGGTTGTCAATTTGCAAATTTAGTCTTATATAACTAAATTTAAACGCAATAACAATAATAAATGTGACATGAAATTAAATAAAAAGAATAATAAGAGGAATTTTTAACAACAATTTCATCAATAATTTTCTACACCTTTTTTAATTATATTGTATGTTATGGAGCAATGTTAAAGCAGTGATGTATTTGAGAAAAATGTAATCACAGATAACAGTTCTGCATTCCAGTACTCTAACTCTTAAACTGTTATTTGTAGAATAATTATTAACTTCGTGCTATGAATTATGAGTTATTTCAATTAAATTATATTTGCGTTAAGAGTAATCATAGTTAAAAACAAGAGACAGAAAATTTCGCAGCAGTAATTTCAGTTTATTTTGATTGACTTTTGCTGATTTCATGAGAAATCTTATAAGATCTTTTTTTCTAGGATGCACTGCAGGGTATCAGTAGAGAAACACAGACACATGTTTTGGAGCTGTAGGTCAGGGATTCAATCTAAATTTAGTTGAACAACAGGAGCACCCAACTTTTTGTGATCAGGGGATTCCAGGATCAAGGGATTCGATCCTAACTTCATTAAACAACTTTATTAAACACTTCTACCTTTGGCAGGCTAGTCTATTGGAGTGTACATTTGAAGTTTCGGGTTTCTTCCCTTGCGATAGATGAATATAACCCACTATATATATATATATATATATATATATATATATATATATATATATATATATATATATATATATATATAGATAGATAGATAGATAGATAGATAGATAGATGAAAATTCCTCTCGAAAGGAAAACACGCAGTAAATGCTTAATGAATACACACAGCAACTTTCAGCTGTTAGGCTGCCTACTATACGGTCACAAAAGGCCCCATATTCTGACATTTGCATGATGACAAATGAGATAGTCCATTTGATGCTGATTCATTGAGTTATATGAAAAATAACAAGATTCCTAAAAATCAATAGTGAAAATGAGCTCATGTCCAATGTTATCCCAACTTTTTACATTAAAAAGATACTTCAGGTTTAAGATCTACATTATACAAAGGGAATAAAACTTCTGGAAAATTTCTGTGGTATAATAAGCTAAATTAAGAAAACTATGATTAAAAACCAATAATAAAAATTTTGGCGAATGAAAAGTCAAATGAAAAATTCGGATTAGAATTTTATAAAACTACTTTTACATTTTTAATAATCTACCGATTTTTATAAAAATCAATACAAGTAAAGTTTATGTGTTTCAAGGCATTTTATTTTTATATTTTAAGTAAATTTGATTTTTTTTTAATTCATAAATGTACAATATAAAATTATCAAAAATGGTGAAAATATTTATATATTTACTTAAGCGCATTGCCACACAATCATATTAAATATTTATATTTAGCTATTTATTATATAATATTTTACATATGCATGAATTTTTTACAGCGTTTAGCTTCTTACATCGCAAAGGAAGTGAAACCTGAAGAATTCAAAAAGATGGACATAAATGTAATTATTAATAGAATCATTTGTAATTTTAGAAATATGTTGCCAGTTAAATTACATATTTGAATGAATGCAATAAATATTGCGTTGCAATATTTCAGAACATTATAGAATGGCTGCAAAAATCTGACTCAGATGCAGGAAGAAAATATCGGGAATTCATTGTAAGGCACGGTCACAGATGTTTGAAAGAAGTAAGATTTCGGAAGTATTTCTTTTTATTTCTTATCTCCTTAAATTTTATAATCTATTTTTATCTATATATATAATATCAATAATTCTTTTTTCGATTATAAACTATAAGATCTAATCTATATACAAGCTAAACAAGCCATTTTCGCGTTTCCATACAATGAGATGAGAATAAATATGCAAATTAGTATAAGATGTGCTTCACACACTGGTCAGTCGAGGGTAAGACACTCATTATAAAATCAGGTCCACCATGCAATCGTAACTCATACAATAGTGAAAAGAAATGTGTCAAAGGAGCTCGTTCGGTGTTGTTCGCAAGGACTTCTAAGTGAGCTAATCAGCTGTTGCATCAAGTCGCCGAATATGTCAAGAGTTTTGGGGATAATGCTGTAAACTATACCACAGCACTGTCATCCTAGGATACTGTTCCACACAGCGCAAGACCACCTATGCATTCACGGAGGATTATGCTTTGTGTCTGGTGGACTAGTCGTCAAGTAGTTTACTTGACGATTAATCTTGAGCTGATACCAATGGGCCAACCGGTCATTGGATACCTGTACTCGCAACAAAGGAACGTGTGCAACAGGCATTGCAACAGAAAGAGCCAGCAATGGTTAATCACAAAAATGTACAGTGCTTGGCCGATAACGCTAGGCTACATGTTGCACGGGTAGCCAGGGATATCATACAGTAACTTGGTTAGAAGACTTCGTGCCATCTTCCTTACTCACCTGAGTTCATCAGATTACCACCTTTTCCATTCTCTAGACAATCATTTTCTTGGGAAATCCTTTACCAATGAAGCAGACTTGCGCCAAGCATTCACAGACATTTTTGTGTCCAAACCCCCGAGTTTTACAGCAAGGGTATTGCACAACACGTTGTTGAAAGATGCTAGATACCGATGGAAATTATTTTGAAGACTAATAATAAGCTACACTTTCTGTGGGTCATGTTCTTATGTAGTTTGCTTTTTTTTTTTTAATTTATTAAAAATGTAAGAATTTTCTTGTTTACCTTATACTTCCAAATTCAAAATCTAGAAACTAAGAACAATTTTTATTTCACTCTAATATTTTGAATTTGCTATTCGAGAATTTTTATTTGTTAATAAATATATACTAATGCTAAGGAAAATAGCTGTAAAATTTTAATGTGTTATTATGTAGTAGAGATAGCCTAACACTGTTGTAAGGCATTTTAATGTTCATCATGTAATTGTCTTCCGGGAAGTGTTTTCGTACATAATAAGCAGTAGTTACGAGTCACAAATTATAAAATACGGAAAATTGCCAAGCATACCCACCCTGGCACTAGGTCCAGGGTAAGAAGCGTAACATCTATCTGTCGTTGTTCAACAATAGCTGGATTTGAACCTGGGACATTTCTTTCTGAAAAGCTCTATTTTACCAATAATTATTAAAATTAAATTTATTGTAATTAATGATTCACAAATCTATCTTTCTAATTATCACTTTACCATGACCTAGTGCTAAGGCAGACTCTTTGGGGCATAAGGATACGAGGTCGATTCCAGCCATTGTTAAATAACGGGAAATGGATGCTGCCCTTTTGCCTTCTGCAACGACATCTGACGGAATGATTGTTTGGTAGTCTTTCGGGTTTTCTCCTTTACGACACATGAATACATCACTTATCTATGAATTCTCCCGGAAAGCAATATATATGACAGATATTAAAATGCATTACAATGGCCTGGGAATGTTAGGGTGTTCATTCGGTGTCACAACAATGTCAATTTACTTAATAGTAATAAATAGAAATAACTCTAAGACAAAGTCTAAATAACATGTAAAATTTTAAAACGCCTTGTCATTAACATAGAATTCAATTCACTTAAAGAAATTAATTGATTTTAAACTCATGACTGTAATTTTCAAATTATGAATATTCACTAGGGGACCCTGTTCACTAGTTTTTAGGGACATGATTTATGTTAATAAAATTTACTGAAGTACCAAAAGGCTCAATTACTAATAAATTTGAGCATGTAAAATACAATAATTATTTATGTATCCGTATACATGTATCTTATTTTGCTTAGTTATACCAAATATTGTAAGAACATTTATTTTTTATTTAAATATATTCTTTACTAATTTTAAATTAAATTAATTTTTGATAGTTAATGAAATTTTTAAGTGCAATAAAAGGAATTAATTGTGTTTACTAATTAATATTTTATGTCATTCAATAAACTTTTTAATACCAGAAAGTTTTATTTTGCAAAATTTTTTATCTTTGCAGTTTGATGTTCGATCTAAAACTTGGGGTACCGATCAAACCACTCTCATCCAATTGCTAAGGGTATGATAATTTTTATTCATAAATCCAAACATATTCATAACTAATTATGTTTATTAAAGACTTTTATAAAAACTTTTATAAGCTGTTAGTAGATAAAATATTCATTGTCATAAATATTCTTTGTAGCATACAAGTGTACAGGTTGCTTGTAAAATGTCTTTAATATTTAATTATTCATAAAATGATGAAGACATTTAAATTAATAACATTAGTGGGATTGAATATTTTTCATATCTCATGGTTAGTCAGCTTCCACAAATGTTTGCTATTTGTCGCAGGAAGAATATAAGGACGACTGTCGATTGTACGCCAGGTATAAGCAGACTTATTAATTACTGCAGTTGTAACCGTGACTTTTAGATCATCAGTAATCGTCTGTAAGCAATGTTCTTTACAAGTAACCAAATGAAAAAGTTTTTAGCATTATATTAGCTGATCAGAGTCATAATTACAATCTTATCATCAAATTTTCTTCTCATCTTAAGCAGTATCTTTTAAAATCATCTATGAGAAAACTCTGTATTAAATTATTTGATTTGAGTCTGAAACCCTAGAGTAATTCTGACTTTTAGATCATCAACGTTCGTCTGTAAGGAATGTCCTTTACAAACTTCCAGACGAAAAAGCCCCGTAGTGTTATATCAGTGATCTGAGTGTTCAGAAATTAAGATCTAATCCATCTTTCTGTAATATGGTTAATTTAGACCATAAAAAATCATTTTCAAACCAGTAAAGGAAATTGTTTGTAACTTATAGCGTATGAAAACTATATTTATAAAAGAAATTTATTCAACTGGAAAAGTAAATCGCTTATGGAAATTTTAAATTTATATCATTCAAATAAAAGTCCCCAAAATGTTTTTATACTTTCATTACTTTATGTATTATTAAACATCAAAATGTGTCACATTTTATAGATATTCTGTAATAAAAAATACTTTATTTTAGAATCTAGTTGGCAGTGCTGGAAAAAAAACAAAAAGTGAAAAAGATGATGATTTTGAGAAAACTATCAAGGACCTGGGACTTTCCTTTGGATTTACTACCAGGTAATCTCTTAAATCAACCAGATTAATGGTAGAATCATTAACCTGGAACATTGAAGCATAGAATCCAGTGTTGTTTTCAAACATTTTGGCGAATACCAAATTTTATAAAATTCATTTCTTAATTGTTATGACCTTATTAAATATTAAAAATCATTATTATTTATCGATTGAAAAATTTCTAAATTTCAACTCAGCAGTACAAAAAAATTGGCGCATTGAGCCTCTTTTAATCTCCAAATCATATTAAATCGATTGAAGAAACAGTTTTTTTGGAGTTTGACCCGTGATATATTGTTCTTGTAGTCTTCCGAATTTGAGCTTGGTTCTAATAATTTCTAAGGATATTCCTAACATAAATCCTCTTTGTAATTATTAATATGAAATTATTGACTATAAATTGTTTTCCTTTGCACATATTTGTCAACGAAAGGAAAAAAGAGTATCTTCTTATATAATAATCTATTTCATCAAAATTTCTAAGGATATTCTTAACATAAATCCTCCTTGTAATTATTAATATGAAATTATTGACTATAAATTGTCTTCCTTTGCACATATTTGTCAACGAAAAGAAAAAAGAATATCTTCTTATACAATAATCTATTTCATCAAAATTTCTAAGGATATTCCTAACATAAATCCTCTTTGTAATTATTAATATGAAATTATTGACTATAAATTGTTTTCTTTTGCACATATTTGTCAACGAAAGGAAAAAAGAATATCTTCTTATATAATAATCTATTTCATCAAAATTTCTAAGGATATTCCTAACATAAATCCTCCTTGTAATTATTAATATGAAATTATTGACTACAAATTGTTTTTCTTTATACACATTTGTCAACGAAAGGAAAAAAGAATATCTTCTTATATAATATTCTATTTCATCAAAATTTCTAAGGATATTCCTAACAAAAATTCTCTTTGCAATAATTAAAATGAAATTATATGCATTTTTGTATAAAGAAAGTCGTTGAGATTAAATTTTGTATTTATTTTCAGAATGTTATTAAAGTTTTTGATTCCACAAAGTCGCCAAGCAGTGCAATACAGAGAAGCATCTAAGGTATATATACTTTATTATTTTAGATTGTAAATTCAATTAAACTAGAATTAAACAAATACCTCTCCACATGCATATTTATTTTTTCATTCTTTCTGCTCATTCTTGAGCTCAAAGGGTGTCAACCAGATATTAAAGCAGTTTAAAGACTATTAAATTTAAAGAGATAAAAGTTAATCCTGTAAATTTAGACTAGTCATCTTAAAGGATTAATTTTTATCTCCGACTGCAAAATTTTCCCAACCTGCAACAAATGTCATCTAAAACCAGCCTCTCCGGAGCATGTCTAAAACGGTTTAAATCTAAATTTAGAAGAGACCTAATTATTATTATTATTATTTCCACTTTTAGTGACTCACTTCGCTAGAATACATGGACCAGATCTTGCTGTTCCTAGAACATGAAGGATTAGTAACAACACTTTTTCGCTACCTAGATCAGACTCATTGCCAAATGTTTTACTTAGATCGTCAAGAGGTTCATAAGAAGTAGCAATTTATCTTTGCCAGAGCGTTTTGCAGAATTAATTTATCTGAATTTTTTTATCATCATAAATATCATGGATATGAAAGTCATAAATATGCTGATGATATTACTTTTACTCTTTGAATTTTTCATCAAATACTGAGACTGTCGTTACCTATAAAGTTAATGCTGTGTGTGAGGATTTAATTATGTATTACATTTATTATCTGAATTCGATCCAGATAACAGATATTGTGCTTTTTTGTTCCGGATTCAAAATTATGTTAAAACTTCAGAGAAATAATTTGCATAGAATAGAATAGTAAACTTCAGAGAAATAATTTGCTAACAAAACAAAAAAAAAAGTCAAATTATTGTAGGGTAAATGATAAATGTGTTTACGAGGTTTGAAAAGAAATGTACCAAACACTGTCTATACGAAAAACTGCTTGGAATCTAGATAAACTCATAACTTAGTATAAAATATACTCAATTTTCATTAAAAAAAAAAAATTCTTCTTTGTATTATTCAATAAGTAAAAAATCTATCTATTGTTTCAAACATTAAAAAAATTCTCTCTAATGAAGACAACACTAAAACACTTAATGTGTACCATTTAATAATAGGCTTAGTCTACCACTGTATAACATCTTTTTAAAATGTTTTTGAGTAAAAAAAAAAGTTTACCATAAATTTTCAATATGTTATGCATTATAAATATTGAAAAATTATATATTTGGTATATGTTTAATTTAATTTTTAAATACCAGTAAGAAATAATACAAGAATAAATTAGGAAAGTTTACTAAAATTTTAAAAATCTTTTCCTTATTACAGTCTTTGCTCATAAAATCTCAAGATGCTTGGAGGAAAGGATATCACCGTCTTGCAAAACTCATGGTTTCAGAAGGCCGGATTCCAGACGAAGATCTCCTCTTTTTCATGTCGCTGGATGAAATAAAAGAATTATTAAACACAAGGTCACCGAAAATCATATCAAGGTATGAATACTTTGTTCACTATAATGCAGCATTGATATATTTTTCAAGTTAATCTTAAGGATTCTATATTGATTAATAAGATTCGTGTTGTTGGTAGTAAGTTTATTATATTCTAATGAATTTTTATTTTTAATCTGTTTACGTTCATTAAATATTCTCCCTAGTAGGGATGGGAAAAAATACCTGTAATCAGTATTTTAATGTAACAACCTGTAATCAGTACTTTTTTCCCAAATACTCGTTACTTCCTGTAACAAAGTGCGAGTTCAGATATGTTTCAAGTACAACTGAGTACTTACCGAGCGAGTGCGATTACAAAGTAATAAGCACGTACTCGCTGATTACTTTGGAACAAGCGAGTACGGCTTGATTTTTAAAATGTGGCTAATAAACAACTCGCTTCTCTAAAGTAATCAGGAACAAGCACGAACTCGCTTATTCCTGATTACTAAGTTTCCAAAGTAATTGTTCCAAAGTAACATTCTTGTTACTTGTTCCAAAGTAATCAGTGAAACTACAATCGTTTTCTATTGAAGGGACTATAGATAGGAGAAGATAAATGACAGCTGATTTAAATGGAAAATAGATGAGTGATTCTTTGAAATTGGAAGATCGCTTTAAGTAGGAGAGGGGAACGTAATGAATAAAATAAATTTGTTTTAATATTTCTATTAATAATTTATATAATTATAATAAAAATTATATTAATATATAATTTAATAAAATAAAATTTTAATTTTTGGAAATAACAATAATAATTTAATAAATTTCAATAAAAAAATGGAATTGCGAGAAATAAAAATAAGAGATGCGCTTTTGAATGAAATAAACATTTCATTCATTCTTTTTGATTAATGAAATAAATGAGTTGGGAAGTTAATAATCATGGCACATTAATTTAGTGATTATCATTTTTTGTCAAATATATCACGCATTTATTATTATATCAAGATTTTAGTTTCTTTATTTTTAATTAAATTTTTAAAATGTGGATTTTGTCTCCGAAATTCTTCTATTAACTTGAACAAAAAAATGAATGGGATTGTTTTATTTCAGTTTTAAAGATAATTTTATAATATTTTTTAAATTAATAATATAGCTTCAATTTTTTACATTAACAAATAATTTATTAACAAACAAATAAATAAGTAATTAATATTTTTAACTAACTTTAATTCAGTTTATTATGAAGCTATATTTTTAATTTTCAATTAAAAATATAACCCTTTTTTCCGTTTTAAAAATGTTTCTTGCCATTAAACATAAATGCAGCAATATAATTACATAAATTACTATTCTCTGAGAAAGAATCAAAATTGTCCACATAAATAATCCACTTTCCATCTTGAAAAATATTTACCACTAATAAAATAAATTGCGATATTTTTCATTTAAAATCCTTTTTTTTTTTATTTTTTGTATGAAATATCAATTTATTTTAATTATTCTAAGCGAAATAGGATTGTATATTACACGAATTTTTGTTGTTGCTTTTGTTTAAACTTACAAAAGTTTCTTTTATTATGGTTTTATGTATTTACATAAAACACTCATATTTATGAGTGTTTTTAATTAATGCATTGTTTTATTTCACAATATTTTGCATTAAAGTATAATTATGGAGTTAAGGGTTTTGTAAGGAAAATTGCACTTCGTATTTTTTAATAATTAAAAAATCTTAAATAAATATGTTCATTCTGTATTAAAATAATTTACATTGATGAGTTTAATGAAATTTCATACTATGAATTTTTGTTACGAAAATATTTTGATGTAGAATAAACACATTTATTAGAACCGTATTATATACAAATGTATTTTATTTCTGTTTTCTGGTTTCTTAAATTAAAAGTAATATGTTTAAATTAAATCCGTTTGTGTGTATAATTCCATCATTATTTTTATTATATGTATTTTTTATTATGATTGCATATAATATATGTATTTTTTTATTCTATCATTGTTTAGTTTCACTATATTTTACTACAAATACGCAGAATTTAAACATTTGGAAAAAAAATTATTTTACATTTTTACCATGCAATAATCATGTGTTACTCTCATGTATATTTTTTAAATTATGGCTTTATAAAACAAAATATATATTTTTATTCCTCTATTTTATATTAAATATTTCACACATTGCTCAATATTTTACATTAAAATATTATAAAATTTAGATTTTTGGTAAAGCTGTTCTTGATAAACTATAAATTTAAAACTGCTTTTGGCATAACTGTATTTTTTTGATATTTAATGAATTCTTATGCAACTATAAAACTCATCCTAATATAGAATGATCATATCTACTTAAACATTATTAAAACAGTTTTAATTTGAAAGCTACTTTACTTATCTATTGATTGCTTAAGATTTTTAAAATTAAAACAAGATCCTTAAATTAATTCCATTTTTATTTTACAAAAACCTGGTTTACCTACTACATAAAAATATAAACGAATAAACATCTTTTATAAAAAAAAATTTACAATTTATTATTATATCAATAAATATTACTGATTGTTTCGTTAATGTTAAATAATAGAAAAATGTAATAAATTTAAAAAAGTTGATTTTTTTAAAATTAATTACTTTTTTTAGGCAAACTTTAAAAACATGTATTTGTAATTCATTAATCCTCAAACATTACAGTTCTTTACAAACTATTTATCATTTAATTATAAAATCTTAATTTTATAATTGAAATATTTTACTAAATTGAAACAAAAGGTAGTTAGGTTGAAAAAAAGAAATTATTTTCTTATCTAATTTTATACTTTAATTAATATTGGAATTTTTAGAAAATTACTATTGGGTAATTTTACTATAGGTAATTTACTTTTAAGAAATATAAATTCTATAAACAAATATAAATAACAAAATATGAGATTTTATATTGAATAAAAAATGTTTATGAAAATTAATAAGTTCGAAACTTTTCACAGTAAAACTTGAATGAGAAAATAACTTATATTTCTCTGCCTTATACAAGAAATAAAAGCATTATAAGAAAAGAAATAAAATTACAATTAATAAGTTGTAGCATAAATAAAAATTATTTTTTAGAGTTCTTTTTATCAACATTTAAGTGAATGCTAATATTTAAACTATAATGACTTAAATTAAAGTTAATAATAAATTATTTTTATGGAATTATATAAAAAATTATAGATTTAATTACTTATTTTTAATTAATTTAATTTACTAATTATAGATAAAAATTTATAAAAATTATCGAAACATCGTAATCATTTTTTAATTCAAAAGATGGCAACACATTATAAATGGTAACAACTGCAAAATGTAATCAGTACTAACCAAGTACAAAAAAAGTAGCTACGTCCCATTCCTACTCCCTAGTCCCATATAATATTCAGTATATTTTTTAATTAAAATAAGAAAATTGATATTAAATCTCCACTGAAATGCTAAATATAGAAATACTCAGCGTTTCATTTAAATGCAATGAATTTAACTTACAAATTACGATCTTAAGAATGTTACTTTAAGAAAATAAGAATAAATATTATATAAATTTTTATCAAAAGTAATTTTAAAATTAATTAAAATTACAAAGAATTCTTATTACTAAAGTTTATTATGATTCTCTTTTGGACATTCCTAAATATAATTCAAATAAAAATTGAATAGAAATCGTACAATCTTATACAAACTCAACTTGCTGAATTAATATAAATTGCATAAATTATGAAATGAGTCACATAACAATATGTGAATTAATATTTATGAAATTCTTAAAAGCATATGTATAATAATGAGCAAGAAGCTTATCAAAATTATATTTACAGATAAATAAAACAATATTTGAATTTAATTGATGTAATTATTAAAATGTTTTTATTGTTTAAAAATATACTCAAGGTAAAATAATTTGTAATAAGGAAAATTTATTTAAAGAGACAATCAGTAAGATAGTACAAATTATAAATATTACAACTTAAGAAAACTTCTGAAGATTTATCCTTAAAAACTGTCAAACTATAAAGCAATAAAAATTTACTTTTATGAAAAATTAATTTTTAAATCAAGGATTTGCTTAATATAATAAATTATTTCAAAAATAACTTTTTTGTAATATAGGAAAAAAAAAAAAAAAAAACTTGAACAAAAAGTATATTATCAGAAAGTTAACACTATGGAGATTAAATGTAGAATTATATTTTCTTGATAGTCTTCATCTTTTTAGAAAGTTACCAATTTTTTCTTATATATCAAATTATTAAGTATGTAAAAAATAAATCTATATTTACTAATGAAGGTAAATACTGGATTATTTACTTACTACAAACATTCAAGAAGCCACTAAGCATTAAGCTAAATGATTCTAAAAGAGAAAAATTTAGTTTATCGGTTCACTTCTATGTAATTTTAAATTTTAATATAATGTAGAGATTCCTTAGTGTATGTGAGAGAGAGAGAGAAATCATTACATTGGACTAATAACATTATTAATTTTCAACTACACAGTATTTCAAAAGAATATATAAAATTTCATTATAATAATGAATCATTTATATTAAAATGTAAAAATATTTCTTATGATATAAAATGAGCTATTATTTAAAATAAAGTATTGTGACTTGCAGGGCAAACCATAGACGTCGACGTTACCCCATTATGGACAAATACATATTTCCAGAAATAATGAAAGGATTTCCAAAACCGGTACGATAATTTTCAATCATAAAATATGTTTGATTTGATGTGTGTGAGTCATTGTATATATATCCTATGTATGTGATAATGGTAAAAATTAAATTATATGTATATATTCCGAATCAAAACGGAAAAATATTTTTAAAAAATCACTATGGTCAACTGTTCATAATAATAATAGATACTCTTTCAGGCAGTAAATAATATATTTTTCCGTAATTAACATTCTGCATTTTGAAATAGAGCATTTGTGCAGACTAAAATTTTAAATTTAGTTTAAATACTGTATTAACATTATTCCATATGAAAATATAAAACAATTATAATATTCTTTAAGAAAATTACTTGATAAATATATATATATATAAAGACTACCGTATCTAATATTATTTTAATGCCTTGATATTAACACAGTGAAATTCCAAGATTTAATCAAAATGTTTGTTTGTATTATAGTTTTTATTATAAAAAAAGTATCTCACACATGACTATATTAAAAAATGAACATTTTCTAATTTCAGTAGCAGGATTAAATTTGGTACTTGTTTTATTAGCGTCACCACGGCCAATTTTGCATCACGACGAATTAGCACCACGGGAATCGAGTCTAGATATACAGCAAAAGAAAGTAATAACAAGATAATATTTAAAAAATAATAGAGTACCGTGATTGACAGTGAAATTGACTGAGGTGACGGTAATACGTAAATGCCATAAATTTAGATCATGTAAATCAAAATGCATAAAATCATTTTTCTAAATTAATATTTAGCTTTCTAGCCTTTAATATTAAAATACATTTTGGTAATTAAAATATTTTTAAATTTAACTGTTTGAAATATAAGTTTGAATAAAACAAAAATTTAATAAATAGAAGAATAGCTTAATTTTTTATCTAAAACTTAAATTTTTTTACAGCAAATCATATTTTATTTTTGATCGATAAAAATAATTTAAATTTATAGGTTTCTTTCATGATAATAAATATATAAGCAACTGATTAAAAACATAAAATAAAAATTTACCAATTAGTATGACAAAAATAAATTATTTTATGAAAATTTGGTAATTTTAATAATATGTATATTAAATTTAAATTGCAGTTACATAGAAAAATTAAATTATAAAATTATAATGCGATTTTTATTCATTATAACATTAATAAACATTGATTTTTTAAAAAATAATTATAATTTTCTTTCATCTAGAATATGTTTTGCTAGTAACACTTTAATTCAAAAATAAAAAATAATATATTTTTAATTACAGATCAATATGGAAGATAATTCTGTAACAGTATCCGATGATGAAAACTTTTCAATGAAAGGTATATTAATCCAAATTATAATGTTACTGAATAATTAAATCAAATTTTGTCACTAAATTTAGAAAACATTGATTGTTAAGTGAGATAAAATTAATAACATTACAAACAATTAAGTAAGCTTAACCAACTATTATTATTTTAGAAATAACCAGTATATATTCTAACATAATTTAGGACTCAGTGGTTCAACTGGAAAAGTGTTGTTCCCATTATCGAAAGATATCGTGGGTTCCAACCAAATATTCTTGTATATATTTGTTTACAGATATATTTGTTCCAGACAAATATTCATGTTCTTTAATGGTTATCAAATGCATAAAATATGTTATACACGCAATCTTCTTTACGTGAAGTATGATAATTTTGGGAATGGAAAGCCAAATCTAAGAGTCTTCTACTCAGTTCTTGTTCCCAAATTATAGACCCACCGTCTGGAGTGAAATCAGTCTTTTACCTTTTAATGTACCTGCTCATATGATGAACAGAAGCTGCACCATACTTCTCGTCGACCATGAAGATTAAAAAGTATCATAAAACCTTTCTATACTCTTTCTCAAAAAATAAGCAACTAATATAAAAATGATAATAAGATAAAAAATATAAAATCATTTTACTGAAACGCAATGATATTTTCATAGGTTTGTTAAAAGAGCCAATGCCGTGCAAAGTAACAAATAAACAATTATGTTTTTAATGAGCAGTATAAGATTTACTTTTTAAAGTAATGTCCTTGTGTTACAAAATGTTTAGTTGAAAACATTCCTCAGTAGGTCGTGTGACCAACTCTGCAGGAGATGCAAGCTCAACGGCAACATTTCTTACTTATCAGCAAGTCGCCAAGAGCCCTTTGAAAGATTGGGCCATTCTCAAAGAATACATGTTCTTAAATCATTAAGGTTTCGGGAAGGATTGCACAGAGAAACAAAGGCATCTCCCAGCCACGTCCGAGGCATGCTCTATTGGGCTTAAGTCAGGCGAACGTGTTCTTATTCCATTCGAAGCAGTATTTCACATTCATGTATTGATTGAATTCTATGTACCCGTGAGTTAGCATCCATAAAATAGCATCAAGGCCCATGATTGCCAAGTATAGATAAACATACTGGTCGAGAGTTACATCCCTGAGCAATTGCTGTTACTGAAACGGAAGGAAATATAAGGAGATCAAGTCGACCACCGACTGATGTCTCTACAATAAGACCAGCACGATTGTAGTTGGGGTTACAGTAATAATGTAAGTTTGAGATTCAGTTCCTAGGATTCTCTGAATTTGTGTCCTTCGGGAATCGTTGTTTATACAGAATCAGAACTCATCGGAAAGAAGTATACTGCTCCACTGCTGTGATGTTCAATAGATATGATCCAGAGCTCACTGTACAAGCTCTTGGGAGACAATGCCACACAAACTGATGGTAGTCTGAAATACGGGTGACTTTCATAAAGCCGGCAGCAACTTTTTGGAATATCACTAATCTCGATAATGTTACAACACTTAAAAAAAGTTGACAGATCTAACTCGTCAGATAAAAGCCAGCTTGCACACATAAATAACGGTCCTCCCGGGCAGTTGTAACTCAAGAACGTCCACTACAAGGTCTTCGTGACACTGTATATTCTTTTAATGTACAGTGTCACGAAGACCACCAAGTGATAATGATAATAGTGAATAATGATCAAGTGAAGAATCGCTATATATTCGTATAGCGATTCTTCAATCATTCACAGCACTAGTGACGGATTGGTTAAAATAGGTCCGAGCAACCTCCGAAATTCATTCTCCAGAATGGATCTACCCGACTGCATAATAGCGCATGTTTTCACTCAAATGGCGTCGACGACAATTTTCAGACATTCGGAACAAAGAAATGAACTCCAAACAAGCGTCAAATCCAACGTAAAAAAAGAAATACTAACTTCTGAATTGGTTTTTATTTAACTCTGAATTAAATTATGTATGGTTAGGTAAATATTTTAGAAATGGAACTGGGGTTTCGCCCCTCACTGTATATTACATAAACAGGTTTTCTGACATTAACCTTACTTTTCACATTATGCTAGTTTTACTTTTTGTTACTTACTGTAATTCTATATGGATCAATCGAAAAAACTATACCAAAGAAAATAAACCACTACAACATAATCAATTCAATTTGTGAACGAAAAATAACTTTGTTTTCAAATTACATAAAACTAACCAATTCGTAATCACCTATTAGCTTTGTAAAATTATGCCATAAAAATTTAAAATTATACTTTGTAAATACAGCTTCAAAGGATTGAAAAGCAAAATAACATCGATTTTTAATGTGTTAGTGTTAATGCTACCTAATTAATAACATGCAATTGTTTAAAAAAAAAACAGGAGCTTATTTCAAAGTTTTAAGCAATGAGTATATTATCGAATATTTTGAGCAATGATGGATAGTATCGAATCCTCGTAATATTATTGAAAAACAAAGAAATATGAATATAAAATTTTTAAGTTAATTAAAATGTTTCTTAAGGTTTTCTTAGTTCTTCAATTAAAAATGTAAAATTTCAGTTTTAAATTTGCTTTATAGATTAATATCTATCAGCAAAATAGTTATTTGAATGTTTTCATATTGATGCCTTTTTCACATTTAGCATAAACGGTTATCAAAGAGATTTGTATCGAAAATGTTTACCAAAATTTCATAGAAACAAAGCATTTTCTTGCAATGTTATTGGCCTACTATACTATTGTCTAACAAATAAAGTATGTTAAGCCATCATATTTAAAGTGATGGCACATTGAAATGTAGATCGAAACAAAACACAAAGAAAAAAATAAAAGTTATCAACACATCCGCAATTCAATCATAATCATTAAAATAAAAAATAATATTGGGAAAAAAATTTTTAATTTTATTAAATTACCAATTTCATTTTTTTTTTTTAATTTGGGGGCAAATAATCGAAAAATTTCTCACAACAAATATTTTGCTACTGTTTTCAAAATTTTGTCGAAAAAAGTACTTGTTCTCCTATCTTTTTTTTTTTTTTTTTTTCAAAACAAAGTAATGGACATAAGAGAACTTCAATTATCAATTTTCTCATAGTAGTAATTCAAAATGTCAATTATTTTAAACTTAAAATGTATCGTAATATATTTGTATTTTATTCTAATTGTATTTACTTTTTCATGAAAAACATTTTTATTCATCATTTTTCAAACATCATTTATTTCTTAAAAAAACGTTCATTTATTTTCAATGATTGATGTGTTGGAATATTATTCTTCTAAATTAATTCTAAAATACGAGCTACATCATTTACAAGTTTACACAATTGAGTCAACACATCCAATAAGAAAACAAAGTCATGGTTTCATTTGCAAGCTTACCATTAAAATTAAGCAATGCTCTAGCAAACATCAGATGATCAAGACATCGATTTAATTAAAGTAGCATTGTGCATTTTCACTGATCCAAAATACTAAACACCATCAACAAGTTGCTTGCAGAGATTGAGTAGCAAATATCTCGGCCCAAATTATTAAATTATCCGAGCCAAACATTTTGTCAATTTCATTCAAATATTTAATTATTTTTTTTAAAAATCACTTAATTGAAACTTTGTGATTCCATGTATTTTATTTTGAAACCTAGACGTGGAACTTTAAAAATGTATTAATTTTGCTTTGAAACATTTGTAAAAAATGGAAAATGATAGCCAATTGCAAAGAATCTCTTCGAGCTAATTCAAGATTATCAATTTCGGAGAATTCGCTACAATTCATAGGAATTACATAAGACATTTAAAAACCTAACTTTTTTATAATTAATACATCTAAAATTCAATGGTGTCGAAGTTACATCCCAATATGTGGTGAATCTATAGCAATTAAAAAGATCAATAGCATTTATTAGAATAAGATCTAAGGGAACACCACCAGACAATAAGTAGACAGACAGCAGATAGATCTCAAGACGATATAAGTGAGGAATTTAGTAAGCGTTAAAGAGAGAGGGTGATAGACGTTCCTCGTATAGGTTTGTTTGTTGAGGCAGCAGAGATTTCTAGCGTGTTATAATGCTAATGAAGATTCCATTTAATTTTAAGAAAAATTATATTTTTCCTCATAAAACATTCCTTATTGAACCGCAAACAGTTGGATATATCTGATAGTGCAATGTACAAGCAGATAGGAGATCCTCTTACACACACATAATTCTCAGTATACATTTTATGACAAAATTCTATATGTTGCTCTTTGTCATTATTGCCACACTACTGATATACGTCAAACTTAGTGAAAATGAAAATTTGCACGCACATCCACTTTTATAATTCAAATTTGTAACTACAGAAATCAAATTGAGAATTTATTAGATATATTTTGCTTCTTGATTTAAACCACTACGTGTAATTATAGAAAAGAGAGCACAATGAGCAGCGGTCAAAAATAAATTCTTGCAACTGCTTCCTTTAATAAAAATACTCCAATAAAATTGTCATTCCTTGAAGACAGAATTTGCATGGCATGGTTAAAAGCCCCAATTAAGATCTATAAAATACTTTTAACAAGCATCTTATCGAAAATATTGTTTGTCAAACCCAAGAATAGCTCCTGCCGAATAATCTGTGGTTAGTTTAAGTTATTGTTAAAAAAAAAGAATTGTTCCATTTCAAGTGATGATTAATAGTGTCATGAAATAGTGGTATTTAGAGATGTACCTCATTTTATTCTTCAGGTGTTCAGTAACCCAAAGTTAAAATTTTTCCTTTGCCTCCTCTTGTCAAAAATGGAACGTGTCATGTTTACACGACAACGGTCAATCACAAATAAATAAACTGGCGAGGGCTAATCTCTCATAGTAAACAGAAACAAAGCAATATCACTTTGTTTTAGATGCAGAAAAAAATTTTGAACAAAAAATAAATTGATTCATGTAAAAGATTGCATTATAATAAGCATATTTAATATATATCTAAGAAAGAATATGCGACTGTCACAGAATTTATAATTTAAAGTAATAAAACCATTCATAAGCACAAACAAACATGACATAGTTTATCAAAAATGTTTGAAGTTGCAAATTTGATTATATCTAATAGAGCAAGTAAAATTTTCAAAAAAAAAAAAAAATCTTAAATTTAAAGGCGATAAATGTTCTACAATAATTGTAGAACATTTATCGCATTTGTATATTCTATACATGAAAGTTGTATATTTGTATGACTTTTGTAATAATTAATACAAGTTTTTAATAATTAATACAATGTTATTTAAATAATTTTGTAACATAACAATAAATGGTTTAATATACTTTAGTTAACATTGCATGCAGAGTTGAATTATTTCTAAAAATTTAATATGAATTCACATCCACTGCAGAAATTCCTTATAGATTTATTAATCAATTCAATGAATTATTATTCCATAAGTTTTTCACTACGTCTTAAAATGGAAACTATTTATATCAGTGTATGTGCAATAACTTCTCCAATTGTTTTTGGATGCAATATTACTGCAATGTAATCAACTGGTTTAATCAATTTTAATTCAGTATTTATTTTTCATATTGTTTTACCCTTTCCAAATCTGATTAATTGAATATTAGTTATGAAAAAAATTATTTCCATTATTTAATTTTCATTATTCTATTATCAATGACATAAATATTTCTCAAAAAAAATTTTTTTTTCTTTGACGCCATATTGCCTGTATAAAATTATAAATCACTTAAAATGTATATTTTCTATAGAATACCATATTCTGCATTTTTAGTAATGATTATTAATGTGTTTGAATGTTCCTCAAAGAAAAGTGATAAAATGATAATTTTATCACTTTATATAATAATAATCACTTTATTAAAATAATGAATGAATTTTAATATGTACAACATTCCTATTTATATAAAATGATTTGTTATTAAAGTTTGAATTTGGTTTCAGGAATACCTGTGAGCCAAGGTGTCACAAAAGCATTTATTAGAGTAGCACTAACATTGGAAGAAGCTTCCTACCTACAAGTAAATGTTTCGCTAGATAAATTAATAACTTAATAATTAAAACACACTACCATGCTGAATCATAAAATCAATTCCTAATGTATTCCGGTCTCCTTTTATTTTTTAACAATAATACAAATTTTAGATTTTTTTTCCTTCCCCCCTCTCTCTCTCTCTCTCTCTCTCTCTCTCTCTCTCTCTCTCTCTCTCTCTCTGTGTGTGTGTGTGTGTGTGTGCGTGCGTGCGTGCGTGCGTGCGTGCGTGCGTGCGTGCGTGCGTGCGTGTGTGTGTGTGTGTGTGTGTGTGTGTGTGTGATTTATCTATTTCTTAATCATTATATATTGTAAATTCCTTTTCCCAATTGATCACAATGTTGATTTATATAAAACAATATTACATAAATTGTATATTAAATTTTAGATCACAAATATTAATAACGGATAAATATTGACATCAGATAGTACTATTCATTCAATATCAAAAATTATCCAGTCAAAATAAAAATTTCAAAAGGGATAATTATGAAAAAATACGTTATTAATGTTTAAAAATGTATTGTTAATGAGTGCACATAAAAAATAAGGATTGATACAGCTCACTTTTACAATGTAAGCATGTTTATCATTATTTTAATTTTACTGGTTATTTATGGTTACATCTAAATTTTAAAAGACTTAGGAGTGAGTAAAAACCTTTCACTATCAAATTTGAATTTGTAAATTATAAATAAAAACTGGTAAAAATATTGAATTTATTGGTTTTAATCAAATACTAATTTTCCTTAAATAATTCAGAAACAACAGATTTTTATTTCCTAAATAATTTGCACTGATTTTATACAATTAAATGCTTATTTTTTATATATAATAATTATTATATATAATTATAAACAATATCAATAATTATTAATGGAATTTTTAAAGCCATATAAATAACAAAAGCATGATAATAACAGAAAAATGCAAGAATTTTATGAAATAATACAAATTAGGGGTAATTTAGCCATAAAAATTTTTTTGTAAGATTGTTTTAATAAATAACTCATTTGCAAAAAATAACCCTGAAATTTTATAAACAAGAATGAAAACCATTAAAATTAAATTATCAAATTTTTTTAACACATAAGTACTTAAAAATTACTAAGAAATACGAAATCTTGAATTTAATATATTATTTTTCAAATTGAGTAATATTCCATACATTTCAAGATACATTATATTTACAGCTTTTCAAATATATATATATATATATATATATATATATATATATATATATACACAAATAAAATATTTATTATTTTTAGCCAGGAGAAATCCTCTTAACATACAGTACTGATATTGGATGGTCACCATATTTTCCTATTCTGGCTGGTGTTGTCACTGAACTCGGAGGACTTATTTCTCATGGTAAATCAATTTATTTTCAAAAATGAAATGCTTTTATAAATAAAAAATACATTTCAATAAACAATGAAGACAAACTTAAATATGTGGACTATTTCAAAATTTAAAATTGGACATTTATATTATCAAAAACTAATTTATAAACTAAATTAGCTAACAAGGAATTTATTACAAATTCATAAAATCATGTCAAAAATTTGAAATTACTAAATATTAATTTAAGTTCACTGATGTAAAATGACATTCACAATTTATATGTGCTTCCAAATTGTGTTGCTTATATTCATATGTTATTTTATATGGTATAAGTTTTGATATTATAAAATATTTTTTATTATATTTTTTTACTTTTAATGTGTGTATTTTTAATATTTTCTCATTGTTTTGTATATATGTTAAATTATCAAGAAAAAAGTATATTTAATAAATAAACAGAAAAAATATTTTAAATTTTTTTATTTTCATAAAAATTCTTTAAACTGTTTTTTGATTATAATTTGGTAATTAAACCAAGGCAAACAATGACCTAACTTCAGTATGTCTAATGATTTTTAATAAAGATTATTAAAATAACTATTATTATTGTGATACAGATAAAAATTAGAATGTGTGTGAATACTATACATTAAATTGCACATATTGAGAGGATATTTATAAAATTTATAATTTTAACCAAAAACTTAAATACATAGCATGTTTACTATTTTCTCACTATTGTTCATTTAAATTACAAATGCAAATAAAAATAACATAGGACAGTTCAATATTAAAAATGAAATTGCAATTCTATGATACTTTTTTGATATTTTAAGATACAATATATTTAATGTTATAATAACCATACAAATTTCATCATTAATTTGAAAAACTAACTTAAATTTTTTTCATTCAATTAAAGCTTAATGATCTTTATTTATAGGAGCTGTAGTAAGTAGAGAGTATGGATTACCTTGCATTGCTGGTTTACATGGGGCAACTAGACAATTCCAAACTGGTAATAATTTTTCAAACTTTGGGACAAAATTATAATTTTTTTTCAGGAATAATAAAATCGAAATTATATAATAAACAATCAATACATATTTAAACATATTTGAATTTATTTGCATTTGTTTTACTTGTTTTATTAATTAAGTGGACAAAGCTTCATTAGAGGTAAAGTTAACATTTACTTCCAAATATATTTGCAAAATGAAAAACAATTTTGCACCATATTAAATCTTTAATTTTTTAAAAAAATTCAATCCTTTTTTCATTACATAGTTAAAAGTTACTTCTCAGAATTATCAATTTTGCTTTTAAATGAATAATTTTAATTGAAAATACAAACTTGTTAAGCTCTTATACTAATTGTTTAAAGAAATTAGAAGATTACAATTAAGTTTAAGGCCATTTCTAAACTGCTAGCCACCTAAACTGCAACACCAAGAAAGACAAGTGATAACACATAACTTATTTTGTAGATAACATATTTACCAAGTATCAAATTATAAATTTATAGACTTCGGTGAAGTGAGGTTCCTGCCAAAATCAGTGGCCCCCATTGCAGGAAATCATTGCTGCCACACATCTTGGAATTGATTTAAAGAGACTTTGGATGTGTTCTTGGAATGCAACAGACCAAGCAGCTACCATACATTTCCAAAGTTGATCTGGGGTGACAGCTGGGAATATAATCTGGGTCAATCGTTGAGCAACCATGGACCAGATGTTTTCTATCGGCGAAAGATCCTGAAATGCAAGTCGGCCAGGGAAGAAATTAAATCTCGTAATTGACAAAGAACCCTTGGACAATGTGTGTGGTCACCCATTATCCTATTGAAATTTTTCTGTAGGCAAGCCCTGAAGTTACAGAAGGACAACTGGCTCCAACAACTCAGAAATGTAGCGCTGTTTAAAAGTACCAGCAAAGTGTGCGAGAGTGATATAAGATACCGCCCCATACCATAATACCTGGTGCAGGACTTATGTGGCGGTGCATAACACAGCTGTTCAGCATCCTCTCTCCAGACTCAAATGTGGTCATCGTGATGTTGCAGACAGAAGCATGAATCATCAATAAAGACAAGTTCATTCCATTCTGCCATCCACATTCTTTTTTCATTACACCGTTGGTGGTGGAGACATCTGTGGTTCAGCGTCAAGGATAGATGAAGTAATACACGCCTTATGGACAGACTACCCTGCTATAAACGGCATTGAATGGTACGCGCAGACACTGGATGATGCATAACAGACTAAATGTGCCGTGCTATGGTTCGTGATGTGGCTGAGAAATCTGTTACTGCTATGCACACAATTTGCATGGTATCACATGAAATGGTGCATTGAGATGTATGCCATCAAACACCTCGGTCCTTTGTACCATCCTGCATCCAACAATCACATATCCGCATTACAGTTGTTTGGTTACGTCCAACACGACTACCAATTTCCCTAAAAGATAATTCACAATCTCGGTATGCCACGATTCTCCGTCTGTTGAGCTTGCATACTTGATCAAAAAATGATCACTGTTTTCTATGAAATATGATTGATCGTTTTTTTTTAAATTAAAAAAAAAAAAACACAATTTCTGAACTGGAAATCATTGAAATCTCCAAGCCTTAAATAAGGTTTTAAAGTGGCACAACAGGCACGCATGATGTGCATCTGCGCTGAAATTTTAATCATTTCCATATCTCATGTCCGCTAATGTATGTTGAAAATTTCATGTTATTTGCATGCTTCCTTCTAGGGTGTTGCATTTACCTGGCTAGCAGTGTATTAACATGAAATAAAATAATTCAATTTTTTTTAATTATGCAACAGATAAAAATTAAAAGAACAAAATATTTGATATTTAATTTTTTTTTATTTTCAATTTTTTTGAACACAATGATTATTTAAAAAAAAAAACATCAATACATTATAGAATTTATTTCATCAAATGACTTAATCATTTATTTTTATTATTGCATAGTTTCAATTTGAATAATATTTTTCTCATACTGGGTACATACTTCTAAATAAAATGAAAACACTTAATCAAATTATAGAGATATTTAAGGATAATTCTTTGGTAATTTTTATTTTAAAATTTTGCAATTGAATGATCAATAAAAATTTACACATCAGTAAATTTTTGAAAGAATCGAAGTGTCTAAAGTTATTTTTTTCATAAAATGACAAAAATGAACAAGTTAAATCTGCTTCAGCTAGATAAAAATATGTGGGAGAATAATAATTGTGGAAAACTGACAAAAGTTTAATATTAATGATTTCCAAAGAAATAGTTTTTTTTTAATCATGCTAATCAACAGTTGAAGTAAAACATCATGCAAAGCAAAAATATTAACATTCTGCAGCAATTTAATTATGTTTTTTATATTTATCAAATTTGACTGAAAGAAAATTATTTTTAGACATTCTCATTCTTGAGAATAATTTTAAGTTATTAACAAAAGGTGTTATTTATGATTTTAATCATAATTTTTTTTTATTTCCAATGGCAGATTATAGACAGTAACAGTAAAATAAATAAAAGAATAGTAGTATAATAACACAAAAAAAATACTGCAACAGAGTCTATTAATCTAACATATCTCTAGCTTCCCAATAGTGCTCAGTTTTTAATCATAATAATAAAGCACTTATTTTGAATTAATATCATTACAATTAAAAAGCATTTCATTTTAAAATTAATTTAAAATATGCATAATTTCATTACATTTTACTATAATTAATGACCTTAAATTATCAAATTTAACTATCAAATTAGATTTCCTTTTTCAGTAATATATACTTGCAAAAGTTTGAAAATTTTATTTATTTCTATTTTAGGTGATTACGTATTATTGGATGGTAACAAAGGTATACTACAAAGAATTAAAAAATCAGAAACAGCAGAATCATCAATTTGAAACAGCAGTTCCAAAATCAATAAAATTTTCTATGCCCATCACAAATAGAACTAATATGAAGTAGTGTTGGTTTCAACATTAAATACAAATTAATGTATTATTATCTGATGCTCAATAAATTTAATTAATATACAAACAAGTCAGCTAATTTAATTCTTCATATTTCCCTTTTGCAGATTTATTTTTCACAATAAAGTAAACTTATAATAAAAATTAAATGTCTGTCTGGAGATATGTAATAATTTTTGAACTTTTGTAAAATTTTACTGTAAATTTTCACAATTCAACAAAAAAAAGTTGAATTTTTATAAAAAATATATTGCTTTCTTATCAAACATTTAAATATTATATTTATGGAATTTTTTTCAATATTTCATTAATGTCTTAAATATAATTAACTCATGCATTCTTCATCTGAAATTAGATATGTGATACCATTTAACACACTGATCTCTATCTTAAATACAAAACTGTTAAAATACAATGACAAAATTTCTTTCTAAAAGATAGTAAGAAAGGTTATGATGCAAAACATCATAGTAAAACACTAAACTAGGTTTCTTTATTACATTGCTATTAAAAACAATAACTACATTTCCAAATTATAAAACTCAAATAAAAAATATGAAAAAATCCTGCATAAAAAAATGATGTATTTCAGATCAAACCACCTAATTTTTTTTTAATTGGAAATCATAATTTTCATAGTTTTTCTTGAATGACTGAAAAATTAAACTTTACTTAAAACTATCTTATAATGTTTATTAAAGAATAAAATCTCTTTTTGGATTTTTTGACAGATTCAAGAAAAAGTGTCAAAATTAAAATCAATTTTATGTTTCTTTTAAACATAAGCCACGAGTAGACAAATCTGCCAGCTGAGGAAGCAACTAGACTAGTAATTGACATTTCTGATATAAACATCTCATGTACACAGGACAATGATGCAGCTGATGAGTGGCATACTGCACAGGCCTGCTGAAAATAACCTAACAGTAATGTGCTAGAAAACAGTAGAGTAACATTTTTTGAGCTGATCTTGTATGATATAATTTTTTCAATAAACTTTTGTATGACATTTTTTGCTAGCACAAAACATCCTAGAAATTTTTACTGAAACAAATTATTTGTTTTCATAAATGTTTCAGAGTGAATGACAACATGCCTGGATATTGAATATGGCATGATCACACACTCAGTCATGCAGATTCACATAGCAAGAACTTTTTTCTCAAATGGTTTAAACAAATTTCAGAAGCTGTAGCTGCCTTACACGTGACAGCTGCATATCACATGTATCAACCTCGGTTTGAAATGCTATTTTTTGACAGGAAGGTAGATCCTTTTGATTGCATCTAAAAAAAATACACCATAACATCACAATTGGCAGGTTTTTACATGTCATACATTGTAGCATGTATCAAGCTTTCTATTTTATTCTAAAAAAAATAAATTTTAATGGAAACCATTGGAAATTTTGCATTTAAAATAAAACAAAACACATTTATATGCATAAATTAAAATGAGAATATATTATGAAAAATTTTAGAAAGTATACAAAATGTTACATTTAAATTAAAGAATATAGTTAAGAGTTTAATATTAAAATAAAAAGAAAAATTAAAAAGTCTGTTTACTTATATATTACTACTATTTTCAACATTTATATTTGTTTATGCATCATAGGCATTATTGAAATATATGTGCTTAACAATAATACTGTCATACAAATTATACAAGGGCAAAACATCTCTGGCACTGTAAACATTTCTACATGAAAAGCCCTTCTGAATTTTAAACAATTATAAAGCTAAGAAAATAAAGATTGTAATCAATAACTTTAAATCCAATATTTACATTATATTAAAAATTATGATTTTATAAAATAAAAAAAAAATCACTGGTTAAATGTAATTTTGAGGTATGGTCACATTAACTCATGTTATATAATTTTATGAACACATGTCTGTACCGACTTACTAGTGGGCATTTAAGAAATCTCACATATTCTGGAAAAAGAAAAGTTTCCACTTTCCTCTAATTGGCAGCGAGAATAGGTATCACTTCAAAACATCTTTGACTAGACTGGGAGAATATCCATAACTGTCCACTTTCATTTTGAGACTTCATTAAAGTCAATGGTTTCATTGATCTGGTTTGATAGACTCAGACCAAATGGGGAATAGAAACAATAATATAATACTATGAAGTTTAAATATAAATATTTAATTAAAAACATATTAGAGAGAAATATTGTACAGAATAAAATCACCAAATGTTAGTCATTAATAATTGTTACAAATACAGAATTATTATATAAAATTTTGCAAATTTACTCTGTAAAACAAAAGCAAAAACTTCATTTCAGTAATATATATTTTTACATTATTAATAAAGAAAACTATTTAGTTCAAATATATACAACAGTGGATTTAGTGATGTTTGGCAATATTTAGGAAGGTGATAAAGCTTGCAATCCCCAGTTGTTGATTTGACAAGATTCAGCCATTTTGAATCAGTCATTACTTTTTCACATATTTCAATTATGATTCATGTGATTTATATGGTATGTTTATGTACTTACCATTTTGCGATTGTATTCTAAGCAACAATTGCTTTATATATATATATATATATATATATATATATATATATATATATATAAATATATATATATATATATATATATATATATATATATATATATATATACACACACACATCTGGCTACATACATTACAATTAGAGCGTTGTGATTTTTTAAAAAATTATTAATTACTGCACAATCATCCACTTGAAAAATAACTTACAAGCATGTTTCTATTTCACTTGAACTCCACAAGTTCATTTAAACTTCATTGAAATAATAACTGTTATTTACTCTGCTGCCTTGTGATATTAAAATATATATACAAGAGGAATTTTTGTTTTAATGAATTAATTCAAATTTTTTGATGTCTTAAGAACTATCAGAAGAGTCTACATCTAATATTTAGCAAAATATTGAAGTATCTTTTTAAACTTTTTTTTTCCAGATATAAAATAAATATTTTAAATAATTTCAATTCTATTAATTCAGTCGAAATTATTAGTTGCAGAAAAAAAAATAATTTATGTGAATTTTTAAGTCTTAAAATAGGTTCAAATCATAAGATAAGGAAAATTCCTAATTAAAAAATTTTTTTCTGTGTGATTGCAATAAAATTTCTAATTAAACAGTAGGGAAATTAGAAAATTAAAAAAATTACTAATTAAGTGAACATTACATGAAATTCTAATTCTAAAATATATTTTTAACTACATACACATATTTTAAATAACCTTCAGATACTTGTTAGTGATCTTTATATTTTTTGTCCTTTACTAATGCAAAGTAACATTTTACTTGTATATAAGAAAGCAAAAAACTGGAAGACAAATATATTTGATACATAAAAAGTTATAAAAATATAACTATGTTAATAATTAATTTTAAATTTATATAAGTAGTACATACCTAACTGTATCACTTAAAATCATGTGAAATCATGCAAATTTGGTAGGCGAGAAAAGTTACTCATATTTCCTGCTTTTTCCCATGTAGTCAGTCAGATAAAATAGGTTTTTAACGTTTTTCTTACTCATTTGTTAAAATAAATTTTGCTAGTATCATTTCAGTTGTTCAGTTTTAAATTAAAAACACAGCATTACATTTTCCTTCAGTAATGTTTGAGCTTTCCATAAAAATAAATAAAAATTCTGTTAAAAATGAAATTGATTTTAAGTTTTAATTGTAAACACTCTAGTTACATACTAAATTCTTTAAAAAAAATTGAAAATGAACTTTAAAAAATAAAAATAGAAACAAAAATTAAATGTACACAAATAAGACTTTAAATCAAAAGCTTTATATAGAAAATGAAATCGAAACAAATTATGGATTACTTACATACTGATCAGTCACTTAAATTTTTAATTCTTACAGCAGAATTTAAAAATGATGGTATTCTGATATTTGTATTATAATATGAAATATTTATAAACTTTGTGAAACATGATTCACAGTTCAAGTAGTTATCTGAAAACTTAAAGTTGCAAAAAATAATAAGTATACTATCACTGAGAGAAATCCATTTTAATCTAATATAGTAATTGTTTGGGGACTATCAGGTGCTTCTTTATTGTCACTTGTCTTATCAATTACTTCCTCATAAGAATCTTGATCAAACTTTTCTTCACTAGACTCCTCTTCAGAAATTTCTTGGTCAAAATCTTTGTCAGACATCTCTTCTTCACTAGACATTTCATCGTTACTCTTACTGGAATCCTGACTTGACTTTTCATCACACTCTTTATTCAGATCTGGTAATCCATTCCGTAATCTGTAATATACCGATGTAGAATCAGGACTATGAATATTCAAAAGAACACTTGAGCTTTTAGTATCAGAAACAATTCTTCTGAGATAATTAAAACGAAAAGATTTTTTCGAATTCATAACATACATATATGTTGGTTCATCTTTTGGTTTCTTTCTACCAATCAAATAAGGTTTATTAAGAATTTCATCATAATACAATTCATGCCAACTATGGGCGTTGAATTTTAAAACTCTCTTTGTCAAATCTTTATCAAATTCTTCCATGATTTCAATAATATAGAGACAAAAGATTTTTAGAAATCAATTTAGCAAGCGAAAATACTCTTCTAGGTTCACAATTACAGAATAATTTTGAAAAATAAAAACACAATTTTCAAATTGGTTGGTTAATGATTTTAAAACTTTTAGCGGCAGTCATAATTTTCAAATTCGATAAGATAATTTTAATTTCCAGTCAGAGCAACCAAAATCAAAGTATATGGCAAAGAATTAAACACTTCTGAAGCTGAAAGCAAGAAGATTACTGATAATGTGATAATGATAATTCAATTTTCTGATATCATTAAATGTGCTGATGTCAACATTAATTTTTTACAATAAGTTTAAAAGATAAAAAGCTTAGATCCTTACATTACAACCTGAAACTATTCGTTCAGGTTTACACAAATGATTGACTTATTTAACAATGATATTTTATTTTTTAATGTATAATAAATTGATTATGCAACTTTGGAATTAATTTAAATTAATTCGGTATAATAATGATGTAATAAAGATAATGTTATTACTGTAATGTTTGTTGTTTATTAAAGATAGATAATCAAGAGATTAAACATAACTTTTCTTAGTTACAATAGTTTATGATTTTTTGAGTTACAAGCTGAATTCTCATCATCAATATCACTATCACTCAATGGAAAATGTAAGTCAGCGTAAACAGATTCAAAATTTCTTTTAACTTTTGATAATTTTAAATATTTTCTATTTCTCGTATGGATGCGATTATTTGAAGCTTGCACATTATAAGACCTTGGATTTTTTTTTAACAGAAAGCACAGTTCCTGGTTCCCAAGTTTTATTCTTAAATTCTATATGCACACATTATCACCTACTTTTAAAGGCTTTAATATTTTAGTGTTTCTATCAAAATAAGACTTTTGTTTTTCTTGACATTGCTTTAATAATTTTAGTACTTCTCCAAATATCTCCACATTTAGCAATTTATTACTAATGGGTAATTTAGTTCTTAATCACCGGCTAAACATCAGCTGTGCAGGAGACAAACCTAACCCAGAAATGGGAGTATTTCTATACTCTAACAATCCTACAAAAGGACGTTTGGTATCCTCATAAGCTTTCTTAAAAATTGCTTTTATAATTCCAACAGCTTTCTCAACCATTTCATTTGATTGTGAATGATGTTGACTAATAAATTGACATTCTATATCCCATTCTTTTATAAATTTCTTAAATTCAAAACTGTTAAAGGAATTGTTAGCACATACAATTATTTCAGGTACACCAAATCTAGCAAAATTAGTTCTAAGGATTTTATCATGCTTTCCACTGTTTTAGTAGTTACCTTTTCTACTTCAATCCATATTGAGTAATAATCAATCACCACCAAATAATTATTATTTCTGTAAGACATTATGTCAATGCCAATTTTTTTATATGATCTGCTCGGTACATCATGAGGCATTAATGATTCTTTAGATTGAACCTTCCTAAATTTCTCACAAATAGCACATTGCTCCACTATATTTTCGATATCTTTACTAATTCCAGGCCAATAAAATATTTCTCTTGCCCTGTTTTTACATTTTTCTATACTAAGGTGAGATTCATGTATTAAATTTAGCATTTCTTTGCGCAATGACATAGGAACTACTAATTTATTGTTTAAAAATAGTAAATCATCAATAATAAAGAAATCACTTTGCAATTTATAATAATTTCTAAGGCCTTCAAGTATTTTCTTTTTATTTGGCCATTCTTCCTTACAGTAAGTGTAAGCAATGATAATAATAATAATTAAAACAGTGCTAACTATAGTTAGTACTTGTTTTAATTATTATTATTATCATTGCTTTTCCCCGATTAACCGCAGTGAGTAGATTAGTTAATTTTAACGTTAGATAGTTCGATATCTTCTACCAGACATAATTACACAGTTTAGGCAAAAAAAAAAAAAAAATCAATAATAATAAGATAACGTTCGAAAAAACAACTGTAACTATTTCAAATCAGCAATCTGAACTATATGGAAACAAGAATGAATTCCCCTCATTTTTTTACATGAAGCTTTTGAGTCAGTGACTCACTGCGTACAACTTTTCTTTAAAATAGAGGAGAAAGGATATCCTATTAAAAGAGTGAGGTCATATTAAAATAACCAAAAAACAGAATTCTAAGTGCCGCTATAAGTGACTTCTTTGTCTAAATGCACTACAAAAACTAAATCATTTGCATACCACCAGCCTATCATTTGAATTTCCTGTCTATAACATGTCCCCGTCTTGGTGTAGCAATTTTAATGACCAGTAGTAAAACTTATGACAAATTTTCTGGGAATTAATAACTTTTTTAAATTGCTCAAATTATTTATTTTTATCAATGTGTTATTTCCCAATGATTCAGTTTTGTAACACACAGGTGATAAAGAAGTTTTCAAAATTCTAAAGTTTTTTATTCTCTGAATACATCTATCTATATGTACTCTAATTTTAGTCCTAAATAGCAAAATAGCTGGGCCCAATATTGACAATTTTGTCAAGATAACCCCAATAATTGGCGTCAAATTTTCTCCAATTTACAACATGTGAAGATAAGCCTAATATTGGACTTATCGTGGGAGCCAAGTTTTTCCTAATATTGGGCACACCAATTTTGATAATAGATTAGCCCATATTCGTCCTATAATGGGAGCCAATACTTAAGCCATATGTCATGATAATCCACTGTTGATCCTATAAAGGTAGCCAAGTTATTTCCAATCATGGGCATGCCAAGATTCTGTCAAAATATAGTATAGCATGTTAAATCCAATAGGACTACATTGCTTTTAGGACACATTAATAGGACACAAGTTTCATTGCTTTTTGTTTATTAAGAATTTACTTAATCATTGAGATTAAATTTCCTTAATTCCAAAACATTTTGATTCTTGAAGCTTAATCATTACCGTTTAATTTATTATTTATCAACAAACCATTTAATGTGTTTCCTTATCAAGAATGATTTTAAAGTGTCGCCGTGTTTATAAGTTTGATTTTTCTTACATTTGTAATAACAAAGTGTGATTACAATGAAAATTTGTTATCTATTTGAACTTAAAATTATAATCAAAATAAAAATATTTCATATTTTATGTTATTTGCCTTTTTTATTAGAATATTATTTAAATTGCTCATCCTTTTTCTAAGTAAATGAATTTAATCACTACTTAATTCTAAATACCCCAAAAATAATGTAATTATCATTCATTCTTTAAAACTGAATAATTCAAATTTTTATAATACTAACCCCATAAATTATCACCTATAGCAAAAAAAATTTTAATTTTTTTTTATTTATTTATTTTTTTTTTTTATATATATTTTTCACAGAATTTATTTTTATCGAATAAATAGTAAAATACTTGTAAGATAAAATGTCGTGACTCTTCTATCTAAACTATTTACATAGAAATGAGCATTCACGTTCAAATCACCTCAGACAAAAACGCAATGCTTTTCAAATAATCAGGCTTTAAAATTTTTAGGTGTGAGTACCCTCATTGGTATCTACTAATAGTTAAATTTAAAAGTTCATGATTATGTAAAAAATATTAAATTTAATGGAACATATCCAAAGTAACTCTTTAAAACTATATATTCTTAGAATCACATTTTATGCTTTCAAAATAAATTAAATAAAATCAGTTACATTTGGTAGGACATTGTTTGCACTTGAAACACAGAAGAGAAAAAATATTTTCCATTTTGCTTTTATATTTATTGATTTCTGTTTCAATTTTAGGCATGTTTTGGTAAGAGGAATTCCAATAGTGCCAAATGAAACAATTCTTAACTCTTTGGTAAGTCACATACGTTTTTTAGTTTGTTTCCATTTTGACATGACGGAATTTAAAATTTCGTTAACATCGTAAAAATTATACACTTTTAATATGATCGTATTTTGAATTGTAATTACATAAACTTATCTTAAATGAAGAATTATAAAATAATAAAAACTCTGTATTTAAACTACTGTTAATTGTAGTATTGCTATAGAAGTTTCATTCTAATTTATAAATTAGTCTGAAGTATTAAAAAATCTAGAGCTGTATTTACATAATTTTTAATAATTAGTTCTATAGAAAATGTGAAACATTGGAGAGAGAACAGCTTGTTTTAGATATTCAGAAGACATTAGCAGCCTATGTAAAAATTAAGCCTTTTCCAAATTATATTAATTGTTTGTTGAATTATACTAAATGTATGTTATTGAATTTCCTTTTACAAATAATATGAATACAGCACGAGTATCAATATTGATGTTTAACAATTTAATGTTTCTGTTTAAAAAAAATGCAAGGTTTTTTTTATTTTAATTTTTATTTATTTTTATTTATTTATTTATTTTTTACTTTAACATGAAATGATCTCGGTCTTTACGCATTACAGAGCTCATAAGAATAATTTAGATCCATTTTTCACATTTATATTATCTTTTAAGTAATCACCCACTTAAAATATAATATATATTTAAAAAATATTTTCTTAGTAATTTATCAAGCAATATTTATATTGGACATTAATTATAACCATTAATTATAACGGGATAACCATTTCCAGAATGCTATAATTGTATTTAATAAGAATTAGCATAAAACAGCAAAACAGAACAGAATAACACTAGAATAGTAAAGAAGAAGTTTTTTACCACGATAGTAATATCATCTACACTACTGGCCATTAAAATTGCTACACCAAGAAGGCGACATGCTACAGACGTGAAATTTATACGGAAGGAAGAAGGTGCTGTGATATGCAAATGATTAACTTTTCAGCGCATTCAGACAAAGCAGGCGCCAGTAGCGACACCTACATTGCGTTTAAATGAGGAAATTGTTCAGCCGGTTCCTCATACACAAATTGCATTTGAACGTTGCTGCCTGGTAAAAAGTTGTTGTGATGCCTCCTGTAAGAAGGAGAAATGCGTACCAGCACGTTTCTGACTTTGATAAAGGTTGAATTGTAGCGTACCGGGATTGCAGTTTATCTTATCGCAGTATTGCTGCTCGCGTCGGTCGAGATCCAATGACTGTAAGCAGAATATGGAATCGATGGGTTCAGGACGGTAATACGGAACGCCATGCGGGATCTCAACGGCCACCTATCACTAGCAGCCGAGAAGACAGGCATATCATACGCATGGCAGTAATGGATCGTGCAACCACGTCACGAGCCGTGAGTCAAGAAACGGGGTCGTTTGGAAGACAACAAGTGTCTGCACGAACAGTTTTTCGACGAACAGTCCACGAACAGTCCATGCTGTTGCAACGACGTTTGCAACAGCATGGACTCTCAGCTCGGAGACCATGGCTGCGGCTTCCCTTGACGCTGCGTCATAGACAACAGCGTTTTCAATGGTGTGATCAACGACGAACCTGGGCGCACGAATGGCGAGACGTCATCTTTTCAGATGAATCCAGGTTCTGTGTACAGCATCATGATGGTCGCATCCGTGCTTGGCGGCAGCGTGCATTCGTCATATTCATACTGGCCTATCACCTGGCGTGATGGTATGGGGTGCCTTTGGATACACGTCTCGGTCATCTCTTGTTCGCATTGACGGTGCTTTGAACAGTGCACGTTACATTTCTGGTGTGTTACGACCCGTGGCTCTACCCTTTATTCGAGCCCTGCGAAACCCTACGTTTCAGCAGGATAATGCCCGACCGCATGTTGCCGGTATTGTACGAACCTTCCTTGATACGGAACATGTTCGGCTGTTGCCCTGGCCAGTACGTTCTCCAGATCTTTCACCAATAGAAAACGTCTGGTCAATGGTTGCCGAACGACTGGCTCGTCACCAAACGCCAGTCACTACGGTTGATGAACTGTGGCATCGTGTTGAAGCTGCATGGGCATCTGTACCTGTACATGCAATCCAATCTCTGTTTGACTCAATGCCCAGGCGTATAACTGCTGTTATTACTGCCAGAGGTGGTTGTTCTGGGTACTGATTTCTCAGGATCTATCCAGTCAATTTTTTTGAAAATTTAATCACTTGTTATTTCTAGTATAATAGTAGTATTCAAACCTTACAGAAACTTCCATCCCTAAATAAACTCTCAGCGCAATTAATTGTAAATCCTGCAAACCACTTTATATTTAGATTTAAGGTAGAGTGGTTCCAAAAGAACCTACCGAAATAATCATTGCGATTATTGATTTATTATACTATATTCCAAAAAAGAACCCTTATTTAATGAGACCAGTGACTGAAGCAAAATTAAGCAGACATTTAACACTAATATCTTGTTGCATCCACTGTTCAGTTAAATGCTGACCCAATTCTTCAAATCTATGTGCGGAAAAAGTTTCACAGCATACAAAAGTATCAAGCTTTACAGAGACCCCCATCCCAAAACCGGCTCCCAGTGCAGGGGGTTGTAAGTCCTCTTATCCATGTTATACCTTCTTTCAAGTGGAGATCAAAATTGAAATTGTCTTTATTGGCATCAAACTTAGCAAAGAATTTGACATAGAAGTGAACTAAGAACAGAATGAATACATTCACAAATAATTATCTGATATTTCTTTCCAAGTTTAATACTTAAAAAATCCTTGACAATCTTTGACAGATATGCCTTCTGCACTGGATTCTGAATTACATTTCATTTCTCCTCGTGTAGGAATCCTTGTTTGATTCTTCATCATACTCTCATTATGAAAATCTACTAATTCTGCACGCACTTTGTAATATAATGGTAATGAATTAGAATAATGAATATTTAAATAACCATTGCAATAAAAAAATTTAAAAAAATTTCATTGTTTTTTTTTTTTTTTTAGATTTATAACAAAAAATATATATAAATCTTTCTCTGAGTGTTATTTCCTACCATTTAATAATATTTATTACGAACTTCATAATTCATTTCCTTTCAACTTGTACTGACATTAAAACTCATTCAGTCAATACTTTATCAAGTTCATTCACGCTTTCAATGATTGTTAAGAAAAGATTTGCATCATATTGGTACAGACAACAAAATTCTATTTATTTCGCAATTCCTAATTTTTTATAAATTACAAAACTAGTAAACAATTTTTTGAATATTTTTTATATCGATTCAGTACGAGCAGTCAATATAGGTATTTATGAAAGGCAAGTTTCGAACTCTATGCTAAGTCAGTAACTGTAGGGTCAGTTCTTTATTTACTGGAAAGAGTAAATAAAGAATATGATTTATAGTCAATTAGGACATCGTCACTGTAGGAAAAATTGATAAATGTTTTTCGAATATTCCATGGAAATTCTGAGACAAATATCTCAAAGCAAAAATAAATAGGAAAGCCATGCAATCGCGGTAGAAGGAAACAGTTGCTGATTGATAGTGATAAATCGAAAGTTATACAAATCTAATAACGTCTTCAAAATTAAAATCCAATAAAATGCAAGTTAAAATGTAATAAGCAAACAAGAAAGAATTTTAATTCACGGATTATGATAACAATTCAAAAAGTCAAGAGAATAATTGTTCCTGTTCCCAATCTTTTCCAAAGTTGATTCCTCGGATCGTCATCATTCTAGGAAATTATTCAAAGGCATTCTAGGAAAATATCTTCATGAATTTTTCATATTTACAGAATTAATAACAATTTGTATGTATAAGAAGAAAAATTTAAATAACACAGAATTGGTATCTCTTTCTAGTTTTAGCAAGTCATATATTTTAATAAGAATTTCGTTAATTGTATGATTTTTTTTCCTTTTTTTTGGGGGGGGGATGAAAGTAAGATGAGGTAAACTTTCGCATTTATTAAGGGCAATCAAATCTCCAAGAAAGTTCATCAAAAAAGTTCAATTACCAAATGTCAATATTAAATTAATACATTAGCATGTTTATACTACACTTATTCTCTAATTCAACGCTTAAAAAAAAGTCTTAGAGTTATATATTACAAGCTGAAACTTCGTTCTAGTTGACGCAATTGATTAACTTATATAACTAAGATGAAAACATTATGCTAACTTACAATTAATTCACGGAAATATTTTTATCTTAAAAGATAATATTGGTGTAAACTACTAAGTCATTACTTGTTTCAGTTATAAAGGAGACAGTCATTTTTTACCCCACGATAAATAAAATTGTTTACATTCACTCGTTTCAATTATTAATAAGCATTGAATTATATACAAATTAGAGTGAGTTCCTTGTAATCTTTTGCATGGTGGCTTGAGAGTCAATCCTTGTTTGCGAGGAAGAAAATAGAATTGAAGCTTATACGCAAAACAAGTGTGTGTGAAAAACATTGTACATGTATTTCTCAGTGGAAATGACGTAGTAAAATTTTATCATTTATTTGATTTCAATTTTTATTTGGAGCGAAGTAAAAATGAACATTTCTTATGCGGTATATAAATGTACAAACTGAGAATTAAAATGAACTATAAATTAAATATCCTAAGGTAAAATTAATACCTTAATTTTCTTAGCTTTAATGTTTATTAACGATAAACGTTTTTAGAAGTAATGTTTAAAATATTTAATATTCTTAAAATAGAGAGAGAGGAGGATAATATCTTATAAATCTCTATAACTGTTTGATGTAACCAAATAAACTATATTAACACATAAGTCGCAAAAAAATTTGTCCCAATATTGGCCAAGATAATCCTAATAATAAATTAGTAATGAGAATCAAGTTTTCCTCAATATTGCGCATGCCAAAATAAGCCAAGATTGGTCCTAAAGTGGAGCCAAAGATTTCCCCAGCTTAAGAAAGGAAAAGATAAAGCAATATTGCACCAGTGGATGACAAATTTTCCATAATATTCCATTATTGGTCTCACAGTGCTACTCACAATCTTGGATACTTCAAGAAAAGCCCAATAAAGGAAATTAAGTACTGATACATCCATACATGTTTGCATTAAATCAAAAGTAAAAATTGAAGAAATGTCTACATACATTAAAAAAATTAAAGGCACTCAATTTATAATTTTCAAACTTTTTTTTTTTTTTTTTTTAATATAAAAATTAAGCTTTAATATTATCCAATTTACGATGTAAATTATTTACAATTTATAAATAAAAATATATATTCAGGCTGGGCAAGGATAAGCTCAACACATTTCACCCCTTCAGTAGGTTGATAAAACTGAGAATCAAGCATCTTGAGAACTAAATACTGAGGGTTTCCCGTTAGGTTGACCAACTAACCGGGACATGCTTCGCACCCCAGGACCCTAAGTCAAAAAAATTGGTATGAGCACTGTAGGCCTTGGCCCCCTATAGGCTGTTATGCCACTGAGGTTAGTTTTAGTTAAATAAAAAATATAACCAAGATTTTATATTTAAAATAAAGGAAAAA
>JAPDSC010027798.1:64904-91119 GCA_026290005.1 Latrodectus geometricus
ATAATAACTACATTTACATAATTAATATGAGAATATTTTATAAATGTATATAATTAAAAATATCAACGTTCCCACTATTAGTTATACGACGATTAATATTATTTTCTTACTTTATCGTCTTTCAAGAATCCTAGCTTAAAACTCTTTTCTTCTACAAAATTTTTCGGTGTCTTCTTCGCATATAAACTTTAGTGATGTAGTAAAGACATTAATCGCATAAAATATTTCCCATGGGCGGAAATTCTGGAAAGGTTGTCAAAATTTTAATGCCTGGGAAATTCAAAAACACAACTGACTATATAAAAATTCTATCCTAAAATCTTTTTTATGTACTTAGTTTATTATTTGGAAGATGCAAAAAGAAGTAACTTTTGGAGAAATGCTTATCCATGTCAGGTTTTCTTTTGCAAAACTAGACTTCGGATTTCATTTTCGCAAAAATTTCAAAACATTTGGCTATAACCCAATAAAAATTTTACCTGTAATAAAATTAACATGTGCACATTTCATGTAAAATACTTCCTAAAGCTATTTCGGGTATTTAGAGTAAAGTGCTTTTTATCTGACATGTTTTTAAGCACTTTAATTGCTAATGTATTGGTACGTATGTGTCATAAAGGGCACTTCTCTTGAGAAACTTATAAGTGTACATGCGTAACGCTTTGTATGAAACCTTTGCTGGTGTAAATAAAGGAATTTATCTCAAAAAAGAATATTTTGAAGAGACAGAAATTCTGGAAAGCTGCATTCTTCCCTTTCCTCCAAGCACAGGACTTTGAAACTTGTGCGCCAGGGATATTGAAACACACACACAACTGATTATAACTCTAAAAATATTCTATCTTCTTAAAAATTAATGAGAACATTTGGAATATAATGCATCTGTTCCTATATTATAGCAGTTAAAATTTTTGGGGAGAATCAAAGTCTGATTCATTTTATAAGTGTATGCATAAAACGTCATATGTAATCTTCATTGATCTTTATTTGTCTCAATTTAACCTAGTAAAAGTGATCCATTCAAGATCATCGAAAAAAAAACTGGTATTATATTCCGTCACAACAGATGAACGTTGCAGACATTGCATCCAGGGAATGCAGCGCACAAACTCTCTTCAGTTTTTAGTGAAAAGGTCCATATAGTTGAAAAACCGTGCCTCCTGATCAGACATCCATGGCTCTGATTTCACAGATGCTCTTGAACTTCTACTGAAAAAAGAGAGCCTATTGTTATGACACAGTTATCTCTGTGAATGATTCCAACTCTAATTTCTTCGAGTGTATTAAATGTTTTCGAAATTTTCTTTCATCGTTCGAACTTTGGCTTTCTTTATGCTAAAGCACCGCCGAATTTTCAGAAACTCTTTGCTCAAGGGAAGTCTCAGCGAAGAAGTGCTCTCAAAGAGTCTGAGTTCTAAATTCTTATTTTCATACAGAAAGAAACTTTTGTAAAAATCGTCGATTCATATCACCAATTTAAGTCATTTACCTTGACTTTGATAACCTCCGCAGAGTGGAGACAAGGCGTTTCTCTACAAAAAATGAAGATTATTTTAGACGACATATCATATTACCTGACAAATATGAACTTGTTTTAAGGCTTAATGAACTCATCGAATTTAATCATGCAGATGTCCAAACACTTGTTACAGTCCAATGAAAAAAACATTGGTTATTGAGATCGAGAAAAACTGTCCAATTAGTTTTATGTCCAAATGTGAAATTTCTCAGATTCAAGTCAAAATATATATATATTTCACTTCTGTATTCGCACCTCTTCCTGAAGATCGTGTGAGGATGTCAGCTGTGTTTGAGACGATCGGTGTGAGCCTAGCTCCTCTGCTCCTGGGAAATCGCAACAATGTCTGGATAGCAATTTTCATGTTTCAATTCATTGTTTTCACAATTTCATGTACAGCTTACCGTGCCGCCAATTTTAAAGTTATTTCCGATGCCTCAACAAAAAGTTTTTTACATGCCTTGAAATTTATTTCACGTCGAGGCCCAATAAAAGCAATTTACTCTGGCAATGCTAAAAATTTTGTAGAACTCAACAACGAACTCCAAAACATTGACTGGAGCACACTTTATTACTCACTCTTATTTGAAGATTTCCTGGCATTTTAACCCTCCAACCACCGCTTGGTTGATGGGAAAGAATGGTCCGAATGCTGAAAGAACTGCTGGGACGCAATGTGGGGAAAACTTTTCTTCAATACGATGAACTTCACACCGTCGTGTGCGAGGGTCTTTTAAAAAGCAGACTTCTCACTTACCTCTCGAAGAAGCCCTATTTAATGCCAATTAGTCCATCTCTATTTTCGAAAGTCAAACTGAATCTTGTGTTGAAGATTTGGACCAGAATGAATTGCAAAATCTTCGCAAACGTGACAGACATCTTCCTGCCATTAAACAAAAACTCGATTCCAAAGAAATGTATATTAATTTTAAAGCAGACGAGCTATGAAGTACTCCGCTTGCAGTTGAAGACTTATTAATCGGTTTAGATAATAAAAAGCATATAAATTGGCCTTTAGTCAAAATTAGAGAAATTTACAAAGGATGTGACGGTGTTTCCCGCGTTACAAGATTGAAAATTCAGAATGGTGAACTGATACAACTGTTTCAACATTTGTACCATTTGGAAACTTCAGGTAAAATTGCCGAGATTGTGAGAGAACCAATAACCGTCAGAATTATACTTAGGACTTGAACTCATATTTTGAACATTTTCTCTTGAAAATTTGATTTTACTTGAAATTTTTTCAGACCAAGTTTGTGCATTACTATTTTTATAACAAATGTTTAATTAGAAATCTAAATTTTTAATTAAATTTTAATTTTTGTTTGTGGAGGGAGTTGTATCTTCCCCAGTATATTACAGATGGTGTTATTCGTGCGCCGAATAAGTAATTCATTTTATCTAAGCCTTCTGATTATTGCTGGCGTTTGTGCTGTGAATAAAGAGTGAAAAAGAACTTTGGGTCCTCACTGGATTAATCCAAACATGACTCAACTCGTGTTTCAACAGTAAATATTGAATCTTTATATCAAAGCTAATAAGATTATAAGTACTTAATTTACATCTAAACTATATTCCATGTACTTAGTTCATTATATAAAAATAATTTTCTCAGAAAAAAGCTTCTGTCTGTTTCGCCTATTGTGACACGAGACTTGCTTAGTCCAACACAGGAATAAAAATGTGTAACTATGAAACTTAAGCATTCAGTTATACTTCAATAAATACCTCATCTACATTAAAATTAAATAAGGTGCATTTAATAAAAAAGATAACCTAAAAAATTCCTGTATTTATTTTAATATAAAAAATTTTTTCTTCAAAAGCACCTTTGTATCTGGTTCCCCTCATGCATGCCCAATGCTAATATTTGGTATGTATGTCAAAAACATCCCTGCTCTCAGAAAGTTATTAAAGTACAGGAATAAAAATTGGCATGTAGCCTCTACTGATGAAAAGAAAGATTTTTTAGAAAACAAAGATGCGTTTTTCATTCTTTATACACAACCAATCATGAGAAGTTCATACAATTGACAATAATTATCCTATCTTTATTGAAATAATAGGAAGCATTCGAATTATGGAAAACAATTTTTTAAGAACAGCGAAACCATATCTTGTTCGCCTTATGCAACACAAGATTTTCAAATCAGCGATTAAAAAAAAAAGAAAGAAGCATTTGCCTTTAATTCAAAACATTCTCTTAAAATTAATGGGTGCCATCTATAAAAAAATTTAATATAAAAAGCAAACCCCAAAGATATTTTAACTATTTATATCATTATAAAAATAAAACTTTAGATAATCACTTCCATGTGTATTGATTCCCATGTGTAAATATATTAACCTTTCCCAAGGAAAGCAAAAACACAGAGAAAAAATTTATGTAATTTTAACTGATGTAAATAGATATCACAAAGAAAATTGCCCAAGAACAAAAATTTAGAAAAGGTGTGTATTTCTTTCCCCCTTTATACACACCCAATCACAGGAGTTTGAAATTTGTGAGCTGTAACTTTAATTTTTGTATGGATTTCAACTCGTACTGTAGGTATCTAGAAACATAATGGGATACTAACTTTTTCCTCAATTTCAATGAATATTACTATTTTTGTTTGTAGAATTGAACCTTTGCTGTGATAGAACCAATTGGTTTGGTTTGTCGCTCAAAGGTAATTTTTTGCTAACAAGGGCAAATTAGACTACTGGGATATACAGTTTAAAATGGATCCTGAACCACCAAAAACATCCAAGACCACAAGATGCGATTCGAACCATATAAGCAAGAGCGTTAACCATTTGGCTACCAACTGGCTAATGACAAAACTGAATATACAAAAAATATAACTAATTTTTTTGGGCATGTTTGATTTTTTTTTTTTTTTTTTTTTGACCCAATAGAGGCAAATAATTAGTTAAATGCAAGATTTTAAAAATTTACTCATTTAGTTAGTGACAAATTAATAAATATCTTTATTTTGTTAATTTGTCACTAATTAAATTACAATATGCTGTAGTATTTTCTTTTTATTAGATTATGTTTTCAGAGCAGACTTTTGAATTTCTCATTATAATTTTAAAAAAAATATTTATTTTCATTTTAAAGACAATATTTTTGATTGTTTATTATTTTATTAAAGTTTGCATTTCTAAAAGTGTACAGTATTTTCCATAAATCAAAAAAGTGAGTAAATTAGAAACAGTGAAAAATAAAGAAAATCACATAAAATGTTAAAAATATGACCGAAAAATTTTAAAATAATTCGTTAGCTATTAACTGTTTACTCAAAATATCATAATTTTCTATTATCTATTACAAAATTACAACTTTATAATATTCCAATTTCCAAATAATAGTATCACTATATAAATATCTGTACTTGTATTTTCACTGATAAGAAAATTATTTGCATGGATTAACAAATTGGTTCATTTTAATAGTTTAATTTACAGATAATAGTTTATTTTTCTGCATAAACACTGGATTTCTTATAACAAGGTTTCATAAAAGGCAATTTTCAGGAAAATATAATTACCATGTTATGGGAGGGCAAGCCATAAATGTTTTCCTAAAGTAAGTCAATAGCACATTCAGTATGATTAAAGAAATGTTTTTAAATTTTGGACATTAATTTCATTCAATTGCATCTTTCATTGCAACTAAAAAAATACTCTAGTTTTTTACAATACAATACCACTCTCCAATAATTCTCAGAATTATATTAGATGATATGAGTTTTTTAACCTACCATTTAAGTATTAAATTATTTCACATTCTTTTGCTAAAAAATTTCATATCTAAGAAGATATGCATACCAATAAGTATATCGTAGTTATATGCAATATTAAGCCCATATTGGAGCTTAAACATTTAAGGCATTCAGGTAAGACTAAAGCGGGTATGAATGACAAGCTCATTTTTCAAAATTTAAGTATAAATAAGACATTTTAAAACTTCAGAGAAATATTAATTTATTTCTATGAGAGAGTTTGTAAATTATTTTCATTGAGATACTGATTCAGTCACTATTGAACAAAGTAAAGCCTTTTCCTCAAAATTAAACAAAATGAGTAAAGAAAAATTTTAAAAAGAAATTTCTATTATTCTGTCTATTAAAAAAGTATCAAAAATTATATTCAAACCGCTTTTCCAGTGAAAATATAAAGCAACTGTTTATTTTTTCCCATTATAAAATATCAATGCCTGTCCAACTTACAGCACTTTCTGGATTATACAAACCCAATTAATTTTCTCCAATTAATCACTAAACCTTTAAAAAATTACTGCAACAGCTTACTTTAAAAATTACTGCAATTAAAAACATATATTGTAATTAAATTGTATGCTATCATATCTTCATTTATCACCTATTCAATTTTATAATTTGATTAAAATCTGTTACATTGTATGGGCAAAAAATAATTGATATATACTTATCAAATATTGTTTATTTTTATTATCAATTCTTTTTAAACAGAGTATAAAGACGAATTCATCAGTTTAACATTTCTGATTGATATATCAAACACATAACATACACTTATAAAATTTTAATATTTATTGTATACACACAAAGCTTTAAGGATTTCAATAAAAAGTAATATTTCACTCATTTAAAAATTTCCTTTGTGACACATTTCAACCATATTTTGAATTCTTAAATACACAAAAGTGAGAAAAATAAATATATAAAAAAAAAAAAAAACTAGTTATTTTATTTTGCATTAATTCTTTTTCTAGAAGGCATTAATACCTAACACAAGTTCAGAGAAAGTAGATTTGGCAAAATTTTTGGGAAGAATTTATAAATTGGCCAAAATGTTTACATGAAAAGCATTCTAAATTGCATGCATTACTATCTTATACATATCATTAAAATATCATTATATACATATCATTTAAATTAATGGTCAATATATTTACTGTAAATCTTTCCTAACAATTTTTATAATTGTAAATAATTTTGAATGTTAGTTTAAATATTTGAGTATTTTCTTTTCCCCATAATTTTGGGTAAAGTTTTTCATAATTAAAATAGAAATCTTAAGGAAAAAATTAAGATTTATTTAATGATTTATATATATATATTTTATCAGCAAACTTAATGAATTGCAATTTTTAATTTAAATTTACTATTCATAATTCATTCCTGCTACCAATATCAATTTAATAAATTAAATATTTATATAATTAAAAAATGTAAATTTTTCAGACTTATTTTTAAAATTTTTATTTTGATAATAATAGTCATAACAATGTAGCTTTAATACTTATTCTATGGATTATAATATTTCTTTTACTAGTAAAATGTAAGAGATATTTCTTCTTTTTAGGAGACTAGAATAATTGACACAGATTATTTAGAAAATACATTATTGCTCAATTCTGTTTTATGTATACATTTTAATAACAATATTAATTTACCAATTTTAGATGGAAATTATAAGCAAACATTACTTTATATTGTCAAACTAACAATATTTTAAGTATTCAAAACTAAAAAGTTTCAAATTTTCTTAAAATTAATATTGTTATATTATTACTGTAATTCATTTTTTAGATTGCAATCTGATGGAATAATATTAAGCTCATAATACTTACAATTTAAGCTTATAATACTTACAAATAAAAAAACTGACTAGGTTAGAATTAAATTACATCCAAAAGAATTTCAAACAAATTTTTTTTGACAAAAAAGAACAAATTTTTTTTTTTCTTAAAACATCTTTATTGTCGAGTTGCCAGTAAAAAAAGTGCTTAGCTATTCACACTTACAATTATTTTTCAGTTCAGAAATCCGTCAAAATTTCATTGACTAGACTCTTCCATTTCTAGACTTATAAATAGATTTGTACAAATTAAAAACCTACATCAGTTACTAATGTACAGCATATCACAATTTAAAGTCAATTATGTAAGAAAGAAATATTTAGTTTGATTTTAATTCTGCCATGCGATTCAGAGCGCTGCCAGCTTTAAACCAGGCAATCTGTGGTTCATTCATGGTGTGATTCAGCATTATGGTATCTACTTTACCATCTTCATGCTTGACTTCACACTTAACAGGCTAGAAAAAAATTAAACATAATTTACAAGAGAATATAGTATAACTTTTAAATATGCATGGTACATAAAATAAGCAATTTTTAGATTATAAAATATTGCAGAGACAGTTTTTATCTACTGTTTAAGACAGAAAAAAGTGGAACTAATTTTATATATCCTTACTAAGTTCCATCCTAGTACTAAAACATTCTGTGTGAAGAGAATGTTAAAAATATTCCAAAGAATTTAAATTTCAATATCTGAACACAATTGAAAAAAAATTGCTTTAATGTATAACAATAACATTAAAATAAAATCACACATTTGAATAATTAATTCATTCATACAAAATTTCAAAAACACTGCATAGAAATAAAATTTTTACTAGAATAAGACCTAACACCGCATAAGCAAAAACCTAAAGCCATTGTACAACACGTCAGCATCTGCTACTGAGAAAATTCTGAAGTGGTTTGCATTCAAAGAAAATTTTTCATATAGAAGGTATTCATCCACTAAAAGGGAGAAAATAGAAAAATCTTCAGTGTCCACACTCACATATACAATGATTTTGCATTGTTTACCAGTTGTTGGGATCCCACATCAAAGAGCACTTTTCAGCCACAAGGTAATAATAAGTCCAAAAATGAAAATTATTATTTTAATAAAAGATAACAAGTTGTCTAATATATTTTTATATATGTTAAATCAATTTGAAATTTCTCTAGTACTTTACACTACAAATTTTCGTTTAAAAATAAATTGACTTTAGCAGTATAAAAGTATTTTAAATGATAATTGAATAATTTTTATTAGTTGATACAACTAATAATTTTGTTTATTAAAAATAAAAAAATTAGGCAATTTAATCAGACATGCTCCAGATTTTGTTTGATCTTTCATCTCAAAAAAGATTTTCATACATCAATAAATTATAGTAAAATTACCCATACTACAAAACTATTAAATTTACTAATACATTTTTTCTTAAAACAATGCTGATATTATTTTACTGTGAAAAAAAAAGAAATGTAATAATTTAAAAATGCTTAAATTAAAACTTTAACATTTCAATATAACACAAATTTAACAATTTTCAATTCATCATAATATGCTTATTTTAATATTGAAAAAATAATTCTTTTTAATATAGAAATTATTATTATTTTTTTTTTTTTGATATAATAATAGTTAAAGAAGCAATCATGTATAATACTTGGAAAACAGAGAAATTAACAATCATTTATCGAGTGGAATGCTAGGCAATGAATTGTGTAAAAAGAAGTTTCAATACATAACAAATAAACTTTGTGACAGATATTGTAAAAGTTAGGGAACGATATTTACAAAACTCATCTGCATTTTATATAAAAAATTTTATCTTCAAAATTTAGGGTGCATGTCATCAGTGAGTTGGTATTGTTATAAAAATTATTAGAGAAATTAGTCAAGAAATTTATTTCTAACTTGAATAAAATTTTAGTAACATTTCAAATACAAATTGTGATTCCAAACAAAGGTTGTAATCTTATAGATAACTAAACATATAGAAAGATGCATTCTGCCTGTCGAAGATTTGAATTTGAGTTCATGTTTCAAACATACTGTCTTAAAAAATAATTTAACTCAATCATTTATGAAAGATTTTAATGCAAAGGCTAAGTAGAAACTTCTAACTGCTAAACTACCGAAAATAACGAATTATGAGATAAAACAGCACTCAGAAGTGGAGACTTAATTTTTTTGAAATTAAAAACTTTTAAATCAAACCTTTTTAAAAAGTTTTTTTTTAAAAAATAGTTTATTAATTTTTATAAAAACAAGGTTATATTGTTTTCAGCTTTTTTGTGACAAATATGTTGTGCATCAATCACAAATATCACAATAGCATCACATATGGAATACTGATTCAACTACTCTAGAAATATAATGAATCATGACTTTTTAGATTCAGTTATTTAACATACAGGTTTTCAGTTCTCTTCATGAAAATATATTGAGAATCAGTGATTAAGTTGAACTAGGATTCAATAAATAGAATAACTGCTTATTGTATTGTTAACTGTGATCTTTTGACCACATTAATAAACTATCCCACTTATAGTCTATGAAAATTTCAGGCTATTTCAGGCTCCTATGAAAATTTCAGGCTATTTTAAATTTAGTTTCTTATAATCACATTGAAGATAACGTGAATTTTTTTTATAAGATTCACTCTTTATACATGAATATATTTACTGGTTCAGCACACAAGATTCGTATCTTTGATCTAAATCAATAGCTTTACATTTTGGTTACACTTTCTCCATAAAATTTGACAAAATATGTAAATTCTTAAATTTTCAAAAAGAATAGATACATAATAAATGTTTGGTTTTAAATTAATAATAGGAGAATTTTTATATTTTCTAATGTTTTAAATTAAGAAATAATTAAAGCTTATTTTTGAACACATAAATGAAAACTATGCATAAAGGATCACTTACTTTTCCAGGAGCTAAATCTTTTAATCCTACAAGAGAAATTTTATCAGATGGCTGAATCTTGTCATAGTCACTAGGATTACTAAATGTCAAGGGTAATAAACCTTGTTTCTTTAAGTTTGTTTCTAGAAAGTAATAAAAAAATTGTAATTTTGAATTACAAAATATTACTTGAATAATTATTTGTATAATTTATGTAATTACCATGAATTCTAGCAAAACTTTTTACAATAATAGCTCGTCCACCTAGATGTCGAGGTTCAAGAGCAGCATGTTCTCGACTACTTCCTTCACCATAGTTTTCATCACCAATAGCTACCCATTGCACACCTTTAGACTAAAAAAAATTAATGGTATAGATAACAAGTAATTAGATATAAAAAATATTTCTTAAACAATTTAAATCATTAAAAACTCTCATAAAAAATTAGAAATAATAATCTCTATAAATTGTTTATTAGAACTTTTCAAATGTTTCAGAGTAATAATTAAAATATAGATCTAAAATTATATATGATATTTTTTTATGTCTTACCCAAAAACAGATTACAATTTTTTAAAATTTTTCTTAAATTTAAAATGCATTATTTATGGTCAATAAAATTATTTTATTTTAGGTGAATCTAATAGTTAATGTATCACATTAATATTAATTAAATTTTAAGTTTGATGCATTATAAAGTCTTTCAAAATGGATTGTGCTGCTTTTAATTAATAACTTAACTAATATATATTGAGACTTATGAAATTTTAAAATACATATCTTGTTCATATAATATCTGACCCATAATGAAATAAATTTCACAAGAAGGAAATCAAACTAATTTTGAGTCGATTTTCCAAAATAAAGATATCAGAAGACATGAGGTTTGGTAATATGAAAGGGCCCTTTAGCTTAAAGTGGATTCTGAACCAGTACAAACATTTATGCCCAAATGAAAAGGAATGGGAAAATCTAACATAAATTAAAAATATTTCTCAAATTTCGAGAAAAAAAAGTCAAATAATGATATTCAGAATTTAATATATGTATGCTTGATAAGAATAACTTTTAGTACTTTCATAAATATTATTGCCAATAATTACAGAATGCTTCCAATTATGAAATATTTTTAAGGAATTACAGTGTGCATTAGAAACACTAAGAAAAAACCATAATAGATATTAAAAATTGTTGTGACTTTTTGAAAGCAAACTATTAATTGCATTTTTAGAAAATAGTTTAACAAAAGTGGTGCAGTAGAAAAATAAATGCTACTTAAAATGTTCTTGATTGAACACAATTTTCTTCAGAAAAAAATTTCAAATTTAGTTTATTTTCTATATAAATTTATAAAATACAGTATGCTCATCAAGTAGAGTAAAAATTAGTTTCCAGGACAATTTTATAACAATCTTAAGAGTAAAAATTACCAGAACATTTAAGCATCCATTTTCTCTTTAACTACAAAAACAATTACAGACTATGATAAAAGATATCATTAAACCTAAAGTTCCAATAAACAGAGTTAAATATTATGGAATTCCAACATTCTGTTCATCTTACTTTGTAATGTCTTGCTGTGTCTGGTACAGATCCCCATTCTCCAGTTAAACGATTTTTAACATTGTTAGCTTCGCCATTTTCAGAATTAATTGCTCTGAAAATTAAAAAAAGTATTTTTAAACACATTCAAGAAAATAGCAAAAATTTTAAAACATAACAAATAACTAAACATTAATCCTTAGAATGATCAATTGAAAAATTTACATGAAATGACAGAAAGTTATTTGAAAATATATATTACATGACTGAAATTATAATTTGAAAACCTTTAAATTCAGATAATTGCAGTAGTTTTGTCCTTCTATGTCACAATTTACAAAAAGATAGACATGTAACTTACAGTGTATCCAAAACCTACAAACATCAGAAACCTTCAAGTTTAACTGTTATCAGTGATCATGTCCTCTTTAGATGTGTACACACACACACATATATGAATATGTATAGTTTTAACTTACATATTTTCAACAAAATCAAGATCTCATTATAGTATGTTAGGATGTCTAAAAATGTTTCTATGGAAATTATAAATAATGCAACCATTTATTACAAAATTAATTATCCTTTCATGTTATTAAGATTTAATAAAAAATGACAATTCATTTACAACACCAGAATGTTCGTTAAGCACCTTCAAACTGGATGTTTTAAATTATCAAGATTATTTGTTTGATTTTCACTACTTATCAATTTATTTTCAGTTCAAAAACTTTAGAGGTATTGTTGTAGGTAAAAAAGTTAGGAGGTATTGTTGTATTCACAACACTTCAATACCTGACAATAAAGAGAATTTCTTTTTATGATTTTGGTAAGTTTTTCCCTAACATCTTACTATAGCTCATGTTTTTTAATGTCAGATATTTTAATCAAATTAAAAATAGTAATTTCTTTCAAAATTTTGTGATGGACGACATTTAGAATAAAAATGTAGTGCAATTTAGAAATAAATGAAGCTAGGAGTATTGAGTGTACATCCCACATTTACATACATTTAAAAAAAATAACTAGTTTAAACACAAAATTTTCTTGCGTAAAATTTCTATTTTTTTGCTAATTACTGTAAGCTATGTTTAAATCTCATTTTAATTATTTTAGGTAAAGTGAAAAAAAGTGTGAAGTATTTGCAGCATTAACAGTTTTCTCAATTGCTTATCTGATGTGAAGTCTTTCTATTAGTGTGCTTAAAAGCATTCTTATTTTTAATTTAAATGTGAAAAATTAACATAAATTTGATTAAATTTTAATACTTTTATAGTAAGTAATTGAATTAGAATAGAATTTAAAAACTCAAGAATTATCAAGTCTAAAAGGAATCAAAATTTTAACTAATCATATCCTATAAGATAATGTTATAACTATTTTATAAGGTAGTGAAAAAAATTTATAAGGTATATTTTACTCAATTTTGAAAATCTAACTCAAACTTTATATAAAAAAAGGAACTTATGAATTAAAAACAAATATCAAACTATAAAATGTCTCTAAAATTAAGAATATGAAATATATAACATTATCATACCCAATGAACATGTTATTTGAGATATTATCTAAATGGCCTCTATATTTCAGCCATGGTCCAGCTGCACTAATGTGATCAGTAGTACATTTTCCTTTCACCTAAAATTATAATGTTAAAACATCATACAAAATATAAATAAAAAATTCTGCATCATATTAAATTTCATGTTTTAAGATGGAAAATACAAACATATAAAGTAAATAGGAACCTAAAAGATTCTTCTGAACATTCATTCTTTAAATTGTCAAAATGTAGAAGAGAGTTATAGTAATATTCATTACTATTATAAGATAATACATATACAATGGTTTCAGTACAATTTTTCTAATTTTGATTAGTTGAAGAGTTGATTACAAAAATTAATTTAAAAATTTATGGCAAAAAAAAAAAATGCTTGAGTTAATCATATTGGAATGTTACAAGAACTTAACTTACTCATATAATAGTCAATTTAGTTTAATTTTTGAATACAAGAAAAGCAATTAAAAAATAGTTTCTGAGTAAAAGTTAAAAAAGCAAGAAATTACATTTTCAAATTAACATATTTAATAAAGATTTGAGAATTTTAGCATGAAAAAGTTATAGTTTTTGACACCATGCTGATGAAACAAATATTTTTCATAACAATTTTTATAAAAAGATTATCAAATAAAGTGAAAGATAGCACCCTAAAAATATCTTGTAAAAACAATTTTCATAACTATTAGCAAAAGAATTTTTTAAATATTTTATTATTGATAATTTACTAATTATTATGGCTAAGCATTAGATTTTTCCTCCAATTGCTCATAAATTTCTAGATTTCAATTAGAAATAGAATACTTTTTTTTTTGCTGGTTTTTCACAGGGACCTATACTTGGAAGAATTTTAAAGAAAGTATATAAAATCTTAGTTACAAAAAACTTTTATAATTCATTGCTATGAAATTTGTCATTTTTATAATACATTTTTAAATTAAATATAACATTGTTAATTAGATACTTTAAAAATAACATGCTATAAAAAATATAATTTTTATAAAAGATTAGCATTTTATTATTACAAAAATGATAAAGTTAACAAATATATAAAAATTAATTAAAAATTAATCTTTTGTTAAGAAATTATTTAATTCTCAATAATATATATATTTTAGTATAATCTAAAATCATCTTATAACAATATAATTTTATTTGTAATAGAGACAATTAGCTAAACTGTATTTAATTTTGAAAGTTAAAACTTTATGTATATTTTATTTAATATCACTGAATAAATTAATAACAGTTTCAGTTGTGATTTAAAAAAGGCTGAAAATTCAGAATTTAAAAATTGCAAACTAATATTGTTTTCTGTTAAAAAATTTATTTCTGACATAAGTAGGGAAAATAAAAGTTAGTCAAGTAATAATTCAATAGGAATATATTTCATAAAAGAAAACTGCTTCTAAAAATATGAAAAAAAAAAAAAAATTTCTAGCAATTGCAACTTAAAAATGAAAAAGTACAAACTGGAAGTGAGAGAAATAAACTTAGTGGAAGTTTCCTTTCAAATGTAGTTGTTAAGATAACTTTTCAAATACTTGATAAGCTAAGGCAGGTATATAATATCCTTTCTATAGCATTTTGATACTTTAGGAAACTAAATGATCTTTATATTTTTACCAAATTGAAGCTAATGTCAATATCATCATTAAAAAAATTATTAATCATGCAAAGTGTTCAGAAAAAAATCAAGGTTATTTTTTAACAAATTATTTTCTTTGGAAGAGTAAAACAAGGGGGGATTAAATAAAAAAATTTTAATTGCCAATAAAAGAAATAGCATACCTTTATTAAAACAAGCATGTCAGTTAAGTCTTTGCCATCCCATTTTTGGAAAGGAGACAACAATTGCAGTCTCTGACTTTTTGGATCAACATTAACACTTACAGAAGACCCATCTTCTGGAGGAGCTTGATAAGTGTTCTCCCCAGGATCAAATCCACGTGGAGGTAATTCATGTCCACTAGGAACATTAAGTTTAAATTTTTCTCCTAAAAAAAGGAAGGAAAAAAATTACTGTATTGCATTCTAGTTTTAAATAATTTTAAATGAAAATATTTTTTTATTATTTAAAAAAATGATTATGAAATTATTTGAAAATTACTAAAATAATTGCATTTAAGGAAACTAAAGCAATTTTAATTTGAATAGAATGGTAGAAAATTTAATAATTCAAATTTCCTTATTCTCTCAATAGAGATTTATATAATTTAGACGAGACATTTTCTAAATTTTCAGTTAAATAAATTTTAGTCTTTCTTAACTTTTGAAAAAATTTTCATTATGGACATTAACTTTAATAGATATTTATCTTTTATTAATTTAATACAGTAAAGCCAATCTGAATTTCAAATATAATCACCAAAGTTTGCAAGCAATTAAAAGAAAAAAACATGAAGAAACATGAAAAAACATGAAGCAATTGAAACACAAGCCAATTCATTTTATACCTATTTCTACAGTAAATTTTCCTTGTAATTAATTTACTATTTTTTTTTCCTTAATATTTTAAAATCAAATAAGAGCCAATATTATTTAGTTTGCTGTCTTTTTTCCCGTCTAAGATGTTATATAAATCATAAAAACTTTCAAATATTTTAAATCAAACATAAAATATTTGCCTTATTACCTTTAGCCCCAGTGAGTTCATCTGTAAGAGGATTGAAATCCAAAGTTCCAGCTGTAGCCAAAGCAACAACCATTTCAGGAGAAGCAACAAAAGCATGTGTTGCTGGATTTGCATCATTTCGTCCAGTAAAATTACGATTATATGATGATACAATGGTATTCTTTTCCCCCTTTTTAACATCTTTCCTAAAAATAAATCAATGTATATATATATATATATATATATATATATATATATATATATATATATATATATATATATTTTAATACATAAGGCAAAAATACTTAAATAAGATAGCATATATTCACTATCTAAAGAGAGAAGCAAATGTCCTACAATCAGTAAGTATGATAATTAATAAAAGTTTTGCCAGAAAATCAATGAAAATATGTACCTAAAATTTGATGGGTTAATTTGTCACACAGCTGCACTTTTTGCGCAGACTGAAACTTAGTTTAAAGTTAATTGAAAAAAATACTGATTTTCAATTCTAAAATGACAATCCTACAAACAATTTTAAGGTGAGCTACCTGCTAGATGGTTAGCCAGAGCACTAACCATCTAGCAGGTAGCTCACCTTAAAATTTCAAAGATTTAATTCATTTACGATTTTTTCCTTTTAAGGTTTAATTAAGATTTAATTCAAGACTGTACACAAGCAAAATTAAGTCAAGACATAGAAACAAACAAAAATGAAACAAATATAAGTTTAAAAACATAATTCACATTTGCAAAAAAGCTGTATCTTTTATTTCATTATTAAAAATGAACTTGAAAATGATCGAAGTAAAGATGTTATATATTTACTATTGTAAAATGATAGGTACATAAACAAATTATAAAAAATTGTAATAAGATATCAAATACTATAATGCATACATTTATTAATTTTTAAAAAATAATAAACTTTTTTTTTTTTGCATTTTTTAAATTTTAGTTTGAACCCTAATTAAATGAACTCATGCTTGGATTTATTTAATAAAGCTGTTCACTTATGAGTGAACTTTTTCTCTATAGATAATCAATAAAGTTAGATATTTTTGACATTGATGATTCTTTTCATTTTATTTTGTCAATGTGCACTATAAAAATACATTACATGATTAATTTGTAGAAAAAATAATCTTTGATTAGTTATATATATATATATATATATAAACCCAGAGAATTCCATTTAAAAAATGTAATTCTAATTTGAAATAAAAAAGAATTTTTACAAGCAAGCATATATATATTAACATCTGCCAATAAAGTTCAATGAATGAAGTCAGAAACGCCAATCTGACAACATACATGAAGCACAATGTTGTACATGTGCAGCAGTAGATTTTGATCACCTGCAACCACTGATGTTCATTTGAGAGTTGTTTGCATTCCCTGAAAGACTTATTTTGCAAAGTGCTTGTTTAGTGTGGAGGTTCTTCACATAGAGCAGGTAAATAAATGAACAAAAAATCAATTAAAAGTATTGATTTAAGCTTGGTAAGAGACTGAAAGAAATTCATGTGATGCTGATATGTGTTCATGAAGATCAAACACAGACCATGAAGTGTGTGTACGAGTGGTTCGCCCATTTTCAAGAAGCCCAGAAAGAGTTTGACAACTCCAAGCAATAGAAAAATAGGTAACCTCGATCAAAAGCACTGAGAAAGTAAAGAAATTAAACATAAAAGTTCACCTAATAATTATACACATGATAGCTGATGAACTAAAGATTAACAGTGAATCTGTGAGACAAATCGCTATTTAGAATCTAGAGATTAGAAAAATTTGTTACTATTCTGTGCTACATCACTTGACTGACGATCAATCAGAAGTAAGCAGGCACATTTACATTTTGTTGAAATGGTGGATGCAACACCATATTTCTTGAACTGTATATAATTGAGGATGAACAGTGGTGGCTCAGTTATGACCCTAAAAAATGAGACAACAAAACACAAGCTGACATTTTCTTGCATCCCCTCATCAGAAAAATGTCAGAGCAGAAAAATCATGCATTAAAAACAATGTGCATCACCTTTTTTGATAGTCAAGGGATTATCCACAAGGAATTTGTGCCTATGAAATCGACAATGAATGCTGGGTAAATTAAAATTTACTCATTTCATGAAATATTTATGCAGAGTACGGCCTTAATATGCATAACAAAGTTCATGGATTTCTCATCATGATAATTTTTGCCATTACACAACTAATATTGTCAAACAGTTTTAGGCAAAAAAGAAGGAAGGGGGTTGCAAATTGGACATCCATACTTGGCAGATCTCAAGTCTTCTTCCTATTCCCTCAACTCAAACTTACTTTGAAAAGAAATATTTGACAATAATTTTTGACATCCAATGAAACAAGACTTTTGAACTCCATGCCAAAGTAAGACTTCTTGCACAGCTTCCAGGATATGTATAAAAGATCTCAGCAGTGCATCATTATGAGAGGTTACTATTTCATAGAGTAGTAAAGTAACTTTCATTAACACTTCATTTATGTTAGTGTTACAGGATTATTCAACGAACTTCTTTGCCAGAAGTATATATATATGTGTGTATGTGAATGCATTTGTACCATTCAAAATGTTTGCTTCTCCCCTCCCCCTAAATTACTATGAAAATGGATACTGCAAAACTGTAACTAAAAATTTTCAAAACAAATATTATTTAAAAATTGCCTAATGTTTACAATAATTGAATAACTTTGAATTAAATATTTTTCCATTATACTTTAATATGTAAGAAAGATATTTGTTTCAATCCAGTTATTAAAATTTCTCACATTCTAGGCTTATTTACTTCTTAAATAAATTGAATGAAATAATTCAACACAAAGAAACATCTGATTAAATGTCAAAATACACCACAGCTAACAGATTACACAACCAAAAAACTATGATACAGCTAAAATTTAATTTATAAAGAAAAAAAGTACTGACTACAAAATGTTCTCCAGAATCTAATTTCAAAAGCTTATAATTTATGTGATATTATTAAAGATTATGATAAAAATAAGGAAAAAAAATTGGCAGAGGTTTTTTTTATTTTAATTAAATTGTTTTTAAAATATTAAAAAATAATATTTTTGTTCTTTGTAAACAGATTTAAAACAGGGGCAAATTCCCAACCACTATGAATATTCATTTTAAAATAGCAGTAGAAACAATTATGAACTAATTGTATTATAAACAAACTGCCCATTAAAATATTAGCTCTGTATAAAAATAAACATTTATTTCACTTTTTGAATTTTCAATAAACATTTCTCCCAATCTTAAAAGATTTGAAAAAACATAAATCAAAGCATTTTTTATTTTTAAAATATTTTTTTTAAATGTCTGATCAATAATGATTAAGAGAAAAATACTATACAACTGTCCATTATTCAGTAAATCGAAAACAATTCTATTTACTTAAGTGAAATATTTTTATGCAAAATAGTTTAAAATCCTGTTGTTTAAACATACACATTATGTAATCAAATATCAAAGAACACATGAGTTAAAACACAAAAACTGATTAGTGGAAAAGAAAATAAAAAATTCCAAAAAATACAAAATAAATTCCAAACTTAAATCTCAACAAAAACAAAAAATCAGTTCTAAAATTTCACATCCCAAATAACTATTATTTTAATCATTGAAAAACAAATCGAAAATTGCTTCAACTAAAATAATTAAAACTGGATAAATACTATTTGATAAAGCTAAAACACAGTTAATACTGAAAATATAATTTTATTAGTAAATACATTGAAATTAACTATATAACTGATTATGATATTAATAGATGCGTTAGAATTTTAATAAAAATTACTTTACTACTACTTAATACTTGATTTATACAAATCAATATTAATAAATATCTATTAACAGTTCTTTTAATCAGAAAATGAAAAAAATCATAAACATGAATAAACAGGAAAAATTTTTTTTTAAATAATTTTAATTTTCTATAACAAAAATGGATTAATGGATTTATATGAAATAACTTATACATATTATCCTAACTAGTTTCAATTTAAGGGAAAAAGTCCTAATATTATTGTTTATTAGATAATTAAGCTAATCGTGAAATGATTGCAATATTTAAAAATGACTTACCTATCCCACTGCCCAATACATGGACCACAAGCATTAGCCAACACAACAGCACCAAATTCTTCAAATGTTTGAGCCTGCACAAAAAATTTCATTCCATAAAATGCACAAAATGTTTCTAACAATGCTTTAAACATATTTAATACTAAATAAAATCTTGATTTTAGAAATAGTTTACTGCAATAAAATAATCATAGTTTTGCTAATATTTTGATGCAATATTTAGATTATGAATCTTTCTCTATAAGACATGCTACTAATATGAATATTTCAAGTTTTCATAAACATAATTACTGACATTTTTTTTAACGATTTATAAAGAAATTAAAGTAATTTATATGCATTAAATTGTTAAGACAGCAATCACAATAAAATTTAAAAAAAATTGAATTCATTAATTTTTAAATAACAATAGTAATTTTCAATAAAGCAAATTTGTGTAAAATGGTGTCAAAATATATAAATGAAAATGACTTTTCAAATAATTATCAAAATTCTGATGATTTAAGATGTGCATGTATGGGGGTTTGGGAATAAAAAAATTTCAATGACTTCAACTATTTTTACAAGTATTTGATTTGCATATGTATTTTTTATATGGAGCACTATTTTAATTTAGTTAACACAAAACACTTAGCTGCACCTTTAGCTGCACAAAACAATTTTTTTTGTAAATAGTCAAAAATATACTGTTGATAATATGATGTCACATAAAATACATAATATGATTGAAAATATTATAAATTGTACAGAAAAAATATTATGAAAAACGTTTGATTGGATTCTACTTGGACTAACTTTATCACAAAGTCCAATGATTCTGAAAAGATTCTAGAAAAATTTATCAATTTTTAGTTTTTAATAACATTTAAAACAAAGTTTAACATATAAAAATAAAATATTTTATTTTGTTAATAATTAAATGAAAGAAATCGATTATTTTTGAACTGCACATTGAATACACATTTCCTTTTATACTTTTTCATCTAACATTAACATGTTTGTCAAAATTTGCTTTTTCCCTTCTTTATAACTTTTAGTTTAAAATCTACTAAGTAACTTATATTATATACACTTTCATTTCTACATGACTTTATTACACTTCCATTTCTACATGATTCGAGTATTTTCAAAACAAAACAGCTCAAGACAAAATGCGAAACAGCAATGGTCAATAGCAACTGTAATATAATTCCAAGAAACCAAATTCATTCTTGAATGTAATTGGGCAAAACTGATTATAGCTGAAACAAGTCAATCAAATCATTGCACCATTTGTTATTTATTTTATATAACATAAATAGCATTTCTTTAAAACTTTATTAAGATTTTCTGATGCAGAATATTTTTATCAGATAATCAGTGGTGGCATACAATACACATAACAAAATTCACAATTTTTTTAACAGATAATCCGCAGATTTTATATAGGAAAAATACTGTATTTATGGAACATTGTTATAAGGCAACAATATAACAATTATCAATAAAAGTTACATAAAGTATTTGGAAAAAACAAAATTGGTTGGTTGGGTTTTGTGCCTTGAAGTCTAAAAAGGACATGCAATGGGGAAAAAAGGAAAACACAGATTTAGAATCATTAATAAGATAAACAGAAAACACATTTAAAAAATAGAACATAGATTTATAAAAGTAAATAAAAGCATATGATTGCAGCATATGCTTTTATTTATGAAACAGGAGATTTCCTTAATACAAATTTTCTATTCATACATAATGAAGGATCAAGATTTGTTTATCCCTCTGTAACTCTTAACACTACAAGGGTGTAAAGAGTTACAGAGGGAAAAAAATTTTTTTCAGTTAAATGTAGATTCTAAATAATTGCAAACATCTACACACAAGCAGAAAATTCACAAATTGTTGAACTGCTCATTATTCAGGATTAATGATAATCAAAGGATTAAGTTTACACATGACAAGCATTCTGCATTAGTAGATAAACACTTACATTCAATGCTAACAGAAGGACATTATCTTGGGTAAAAATCCAAAATGCATAGAACTTCCAAATGTTATAGTCTATGAGAGAATAATGAATGATCAAGCAAATCTATTCCTTTAATCAGATTTTCACATTCCCAAGAACAATTATGCTTATTTCATAACAGAAAGTAGAAATTTTGCCACAATAAATGACCTATTTTTATATTGTGAATCAACCCTTGAATGCTGCACAAAAATTAAAACATATGGAATTGTGCTAAATAACAAAGATTCTATTGGAAGAAGTCTATGGGAAGAATCTTAACCCAAAATCTCCTTAAACTGTCACACAACAGAATCCATTGAAAATTAGTGAAAACAGTGGAAAACTTTTCTGCTGAAGTTCTTAACATCTTAGCCTAGAGTAACATTTTTCAGATTTGACTTATGGAAAATTATAGTTGTGTCAGATAGAAATTTTTGAATAGGTTTATATTTAAAGGGCCTTAAAATAGGTACCCGCAATTCCATTTTTTAAAAAATTGCTCATTTTCTGAATTTAAGATTTTTTTTTCAGATAATTTACAATAGACTTTTTTCTTTTAATCCTAAATATTTGGATTATCAAAAATCAAAATTTAATAAATGAAAAATAACAACTCTGAAATAAGAATAGACAGTTGACTTAGAAAATCATTTGGGAGGGGGATATATAGCAATAAAAAAAATTCAGCATTCATCTAAAAACACTATGCGTAAACATTTTTGTATTAATATAAAATTAGTCATTTATTTGAACCTTCATAACAATATTTTTTAAGCAATTTTTCTAATTATATTTTGTGAAAATTATGTTAAAAAATCCTTTATATTTTATAAGAAAATATTAGTGACTAAAATTAATCATGCATTAAGAAAATGATGTTTGTAGTATAATAGGCAATATTTTAAATACTTGATTAACAATTAATGTACACACTATAAAAGAAAAAAATTCAAAATTTGGTTTAGTAAAAAGAAGCCTCAGTTTCCCCCCCCCCCAATGTTTTTAAAGATTATAACTACATACATATATACATAAGACTCAGAAATTAATACAATCAGGTACCTATTTGAATATTAACAAATAAAAATAAGCTAACTCATTGGAAAAATAAACATTTTTTCAGAATGTATCCAGCATTGCACACTATTAACAGTTAAATATTTAATTTGCAATGCTTTTTATCATCAACATAATGATATGTAATTAGCAATTGCAAAATGAAAAAATCATGAAGCATACCCAAAATTGATATTTTATTGTCATTCTTAAGATAAACTATTAAAATGAAATTTTTATTCAATATAAGAATAATGTATTAATTATAAACTTGATTTCAATACCAAACTGATCTTGTCACATTTTACAAACTACTTCTTGCACAAATTTAAAAGTTATAAATCAATCTCATGTTTATTCAGCTTCAATATTTTGGGAAAATAAAATGCAATGCCTATTATAAAAAAAAAGGTGACTAATAAAGCAAAAAATGAAAACCTTGATAAAAAAAATTCTTAGAAAAGTATGTAAATTTTCTTATTTGGAAGTTTAAACAAAACATGAAATCAAAATTATTCAAAAGAATTATCCTTTTGAGAAAACAACTTAATTACAAAAAATGAGAGGGTTTAATAATGAATACTTCAACTTTGTACAAATATATCAAATTGGGTAATAAATATTTTATAAAAACTAATTATTTAGATATTTAAAGGAGAATTTTAAAATTAATAAAATAATTCATTTTTAAATATTTACAATAGAATTTGATATCTATGTAAGAAATAAAAAGATGAAAAATTACAGTGAAAGTTGTATACATTAAGGTAATCATTTAAACAAACATTAAAATTTTGAACTAGAAAGTAATTGCCCAAATTTGAAAAAAAATTTAAACAAATATTGGCAAAAAATAATAAAAAATTAAGAACTTAATTGATAATAAAGTACAAAATAAGAAATTGAGAATTTTGGGGAAAATTTACATAAAAATATTCTGAATAAACATTTTTGTATTATAATACATACCATTCCATCTCTTGTAATAGTTGCCCTTATTTGTTCTGATCCAGGAGTGACAGTGAATTTTGCTTTTGATTTCAAGCCATGATCTAATACTTGCTTGGCAAGAGATGCAGCTCTTGCCATGTCTTCATAACTACTATTAGTACAACTGCCAATCAATCCTATTAGAATAATTTAAATTATCAAAATATTGATTAAAAAATTATACAATTTACCATTTTTTGATACTTATATGAAATCAAAAAATAAACAAACTAAATCTGTCTACACATTAATAATGATTTTATATAATATAATTGATATGTACATGCTAATTTTATCATACAAATAAGAATAAAAATCAAAATGGTAAAATTTGAGCAAATTTTAAAAGCTGTCATGAATAGCTAATATTTAGCAAGTCAAATATTTGGAAACAGAGAAGTACCTTCACAAACTAGTTTCAAACTGCAAGATTAAAAGTGAGAAAATAATTGACAGTAAATTTCTAAGGCTTAACTTTTACAAATTTTGAAAAACTACATGAATATTTTAATTTACTGATATTTTTTCAAATTAGATAAACGAGAAATTCTGACACATTCTGATTTTTACATGGTAAAATATTTATAATTAATACATTAAATTTGACAATAAATTATAAATGCATTTAAATTATTTTATTTTTATTGAGTAAGTTCATGATTTTTAAATTTTTCTGAGAAAAAAGTTTATTGCAATAAAAATCCATATTAAACAGTTTGAATTAAAATATTAATTTATATTTTAATTTCTAAAAGATTTAAGCACTAGTATCATAATTTTGAATAAATATCCTCTGGAAAACTTGTACCCTTATAAGCTTTGTTACTTCTTTAATATAACACAACTTCTTTAATACCAAGACTTAATTTGAAATTATATTTAAACTGGACAGCTCATTTAATATTTAGGTAAAAAAAAAGGTAAAGTATATATATATATATTTGGTTTAAAACTAAAACTAAGTTAAAATAATTATGACTTTAAATGTCTTACCCACTTTAACATCTAATGGCCAATCATTCTTTTTTGCTGTAGTCCCTAGCTGGGATATAGGACTAGCAAGATCTGGAGTGAATGGACCATTGACATGAGGTTCGAGCTATAAGAATAGGACATGATTAAAAATGATCCAATAAATCCTTAAATATTTAAAACTAAATTATGAAATCAATAAATTATTACTTCATCTAGGTTAATTTCAATAACTTTGTCATATTTACATCCAGAATCAGGAGTCAGAAGTTCTTTGTATCCATCAGCTAATTCAGCAATATCTACAATAGTATTTAAATGTAAAGACACAGGAAGTACATACTTACCAAACACATTTTTAAATAATTCTTTTCAAATGATGCTATTATTAATAAAGTATAGAGTGGAATACATAATATACAAAGTGTCATCTTAGGGATCACTCAAAATTATTCTAGTTAAAAATGCAAATGCATTCATTCATCCCCTGGTAAAGCATGTTTAACTGCTCAACCACAGCACATTCCTCAGAAATACATATAGAAACCATTTATCCTGAAAGGGCTGATATAATTGAGAATAACTGTAGGTAGAATAACAAGACATTAAAATAGTTAAAACATAAAAAAATTACATTTATCATTCTAAAAAGCTAAGAAACTGACCTTTCATATTTTAATCTATAAAATATCAGAAAAGGAATTTATTCAAATTAACTTGTTTTAATTTGGCTTGTTGCTCAGCAGTCATTTTTTGCACATGAGGGTTATTTAGATCAGGATCTACTGTTTAAAATGGGTTATGAAACACTACAAATTCCCAAACCCACAAATTGTTGAACTAAAAGTCTGAGCACTAAACATTTAGCTGCCAGCTTGGCAAATTAATTTGTAGATTAGTTTCACATTAAACCAAGTGTATAACCAATAGGTTATATAACCTGATTAAAAATTTGCTGAAAAATAGATCCAGACACAATTTACAAATTAAAAAAAAGGTTGTGGTGGCCTGATTGGTGTTCTTGTTATCAAAAGGTAGTTGAGTTTGAATCCAGACTCATGAGATCCCCAATGTTTACTTATAGTGGCTGGAGCAAGTTAAATATGTTGTGGTTGCAATGTCCTTCATGTGAAATGATATTTTGTGAGTAACAGGCCAAGTTTAGAAGACTGTTTAGTCCCCACTTCTAAATTATGAAGACTCCATCCACTTTCTGGCTAACAATAGCACACCCACGGAGTGTCATACAATACAAAGTGCCATTACTTTTGCCCCATACAGTGCAGTAGAAAAAAATCATATATATATATATATATATATATATATATATATATATATATATATA
>JAPDSC010027798.1:91129-163732 GCA_026290005.1 Latrodectus geometricus
ATATATATATATATATATATATATATATATATATATATATATATATACACTATTCGAGATATTTTTATTTTTGGCCAAATAAAGTCTTAAATTAAAAGTAAGTCTCCTGTAAAGGTATTCAACATACCTTAAATATCACTCAAATACAGATAACTCAAATATTTTTTCAACAAATATTCATTCATCATTCCTTATTTTGGAATGAAATTTTTAAAAGAAACATGAACAAAATTTCCACAAAAATTTTATCTTATGTCTACAATTTTAATTATAAAGAAGACTTATAATAAAAGTTAAATTTAATAATTGCAATGAAATTAATGTAAGTAGAATGTACAAGTGTCACTAAAGAGCTGCATTAATAATGAATCTATAAAATAAAGATGTCACAAGCAACAGTTAATGAACTTGCTTACTCAATATTGCTACAAAATATACAAAAAAAAAAAATTTTTTTTCTTTTCTTCCATTTATTTCCGACTTCATAATTAATGTACATTTTTCAACATTCCTATACCTTCCATACTATTCGAGAAAATACACATTATAAAAAATATCATCTAAGGCAGTAAAATGCAATAAAACATTCTGACAATTTCAAGTTTTAAAAATCTAGATTAAAGTTTACCAATTCTGATTTAGTACCTCAAAAATTAATACTAACAAAATGTAAATAGTTTTATAGAAATTAATAAATTTAAATTTTTTCAAATGTAAATAATTTTATAGTAAGAAGTAATCATACAACAAGAGCAATATATATTCCAATGTTTTTACCTGTTCTCTGAGTAGCAACCAAATAGTCCTTCATCCTTTGGTTATATGGAAAGATGGATGTAGTGGCACCAATTTCAGCACCCATGTTACAAATAGTACCCATTCCTAAATCATATTTAATAGAAATCTTCAAATTTTTATAAATGATATTAAATAAAGTAAAATGTCTTACAAGACTGAAACACACAGCTTTGTTAGCTTAAATTATATGATAACTTTAGAAAAGAACTAAAAATTCAAATTTAAAAAATCTATAATTTAAGCAACTGACAAAACATTAACAATGTCTAAAAAATTGTGATTAAACTATTAAAGAATGAGAAATTTATTAATCCATAGAATTTTTTAATGTTTTTCAATTTTTAACTGAAAATATAGGAAATTGTTATAGAATTAAACAAAATCGTTTCTTAATTATTTAAAACACTGCTTGAAAGAAAATTCACTTTTATAATTTTATTATATTCTGTTGGTGAATTTAACTATTTTATATAAAGTAATAATTTGTTCAATATATTTATAGTAAATTTTCCTAACAATAAGATTTCTTCAGTTCCATTTGTAAACTTAAATTTTACCACTGAATATTTTAAAATAAGGAATTCAAAATTTAAAAGCAACTGCTTATGTAACAATTATTCCATTTAGTGTATTAAATAACATTTTTAAAAAAAGAAATAAGTGAAGCATTGAATTACATGAGTAAAAAACAATTTTGAAGATCATATATTACAAATTAGTTTAACAATATTAGACCATACTAGAAAAACAGACAAAAATAGACGAGATTAAAATTTTTTAACGAGTCCCTTGTTTAAATAAATAAATAAAAATAACAGACATTAAATTTCTATAGCAGCTATGGGCACAATTGTGGACATTTAACAATAAAATATGTTAACAGACCTATACTTCACTCAAGTTTTAAAATAATTTTTAATCATTCTAAATTGTAAGAAAAGTTTCATTTTTAAAAATAACTTTGCTTTACTGAAAATTACTTTTTAATAGTGAGGGGGTGAATCAATGATTTCAATTCCCTCTAAACAAGAATAACATTATGTATTGAGTGGTCTGATTTCTCTTTGAAAACACTGGAAGTGAAAAAAATTTAAAGATAGCAGAAATCAACAAATAGTTAATATTTGTTAAGTTTTACAAATGTTTCAATTGTTGCTGATATTAAATAATACTGAAGAAAATTCTAATAATTTAAAACAAAAAGAAAACATTAATAATTTAAAACAAAGGCTTTCATAGATAAATATCAAAATTTTTTTAGATAAACTTTTCTAATTAATTCAAATTCTTAATTACTTTGTTTTGTAATTTTGATGGTGCAGCTTGTCCATTTTTGGACCTTGCACCATAAAACCCAACCAACCAACCTTTGTAATTATGTTATACAATTTTAACAATTCAACTCACGTATTTGTTACAGACGATATTTATGATATTGTACAAGAAAATTTTTTTTTTACAAATAAATTACCTGAAAAGTAAACACTAACATTTTAAATCAAAATTTAAAGTATGATTAAGTTCATTTACAAATCATTATAATGCATTGCTGAGCTCACACCAAGGTATGTAGTTGCAATAGATTCGTACCTTAAAAATTAATGGTATTAAAGCAAATTTATTGTGATATAACTTCATTACTATAATTACAAGAACATATTTCCATAATTACATGAAACAAGATTTATCCAACTTTAGTATTTTTTATTATAATTAACATTAACATATGCCTATGAGAAAATTTTATCTGCCATTTACAATGAAATAAAAGAAACACTTCTAATGTCACTACAAAAGCAAAAGAAAATTTTAGCTCCAATGATAAAATTCAAATGATTTAATATGAAATGAGTAATAATATTGCAATGTATGAGATCTTATAGAAATGCATTAATATAAATACACTTTTAAGCACTTAAATTTAATTTGCAGAATTATATAAAAAAAATAATTATAATGACTAAAATTAAATTATATTAAATAAATTAGTTGCATAAATATTAAATATACTTTACAATATAACATGTCTCCAAACCATGTTTTTTACATTAACATAAAATAAAAATATTTCCTGCACTAAGAAATAATCACAAATAATGCATTTTGCTAAAACACTAAATTCCATGACACCTTTCACTTTATGCTGAATTGAATACTATTATTTAATCTATGTTTGACTTTGTGATTTTATAATAATACACAATATTTTTTCTATAATACGTACGATTTACCTAATTATAGTGTAAATATATTGAGATTTTTCAACACATCTATAAGATCACTATTGATTTCTACTTTCCATATAACCTTTTTTTATTTAAGACGATTACTTCTATTTGGCATAGGAAAAAAAATAAAAAAATCACACAATATGACATTACAGAAACTGTCAATTCGAAACAAATGATTTCTATAACATGATATTGTGTAAAAAAAAAAAAAAAAAATGCTGTACTTTATTTTTTTTGAATGAGAAAATTGTCTTAATAGCAACACATTCGAGTTGGGGGGGCATAATTTTATCAAATCACTGAAATAAAGATTACCTCCAGTACTTATACTTTAAGCACATCATATATATATATATATATATATATATATATATATATATATATATATAAACACAGAAATTAAGTTAAGAAAATATTAATTAAATGTTAAATTCAATGTTTATCATTGCTTCTGAAAATTTATAAAAGAAATTGAAATGCTGATCTCCATCAAGGAATTTTGGAAAAAATGAATAAATTTAACAAATATAAAAAAATAAAAGATACATTTTAAGTTTAAGACAGGAATTCTATTTCCCATAAATTCTTACCTGTACAAGAAATAGAGTCCACTCCAGGGCCAGTATATTCTAAAATATACCCTGTACCACCTTTAACAGTTAAGATTCCAGCAACTCTCAAAATAACATCTGAAAATAAAGAATAAATTATTTAAGCTGCAAAAATCAAATGAAATTTGGGGAATGTTTGCATAAAATACACAATGTGAATGACTTCATCCACAATGCACCTGTATAAGCAAAATGTTTATATAGGTCTATGTAACTGAAAATGGTGAACTTAATAACACATTAAGCACCTATGATTTCTGAAGAAACTTTATAGACCAGAAGACACACTTTATATTAAAAACACTAATTATAATAGAAACTTTAAAAGAAATTAATCTTCCTTTAATATCTTGTTTAAAGTTAAATTAAAACTGTCAGAATATAAAATGACAAATACTATGTTGAATAAAATATTACTGAAGTCAATGAGTCTAAAAATTATATAAAATTGTAATACAGAATGATAAAAATTCAGTTAGTACTATTACCTTACACAGTTTAAATATTTCATTTAAAAAAGATTCCTTTTTCAATGATTAAAGGAAAGAACAAGCTGAATTATGCAGGTATTCAATACTATATTGTAAACAAAAGTAAAAATATCCTTTAAAATTATAAGGCAGGATATTTCATCTTTTTTAGTATTTTTAATTATAAATAGCTGCAATTTCATAAGACTAGAAGGAAAGGCAAAAACAAATTTGATCCACACTTGAATTCCCACTTTATATTCTTTTACACTCTCAGAACACTCTGAATTTAAATAAATTTAATGTAGTCCTGACTGAACTCTGACAAGAGTATCAACTCCTGACATTGGAGTAAAACTAATAAATTGCTAAATTGGGGAAGAATGATAACCATTGAACAAATATTTCATAAAGTAATAAACTTCTATAGATTCTTGGCTTAAAAGGAGATCTATTGAAATGAGTAGAAAATAGTTATTTTTATTATGTATAGATATACTTGCACACAGTGGTGAACTTGTGCCATGTTTAAGATCAAATTTTGATTTAAAAATAACAGGGAAATTGAATCTCGGATTATTGTTTTGAGTCAAGATCAATCTAACATCTCATTTTTATTAGTTTATATATCAATTCCTGCATGTATCTTGGAGACTATGGTTATTCCACACAATATATTCATTATTAAACTTGCATTTAAATGTCAATATCTAGACAGATAAATGAATAGCAACCCAGCTGATTATGTATTCAAGCATTCAATATTAGTTTTGATCAGTTTGAAAATATTTTTCACAATGATCATGTTTACAACTAAGGATTAATTTCTAACTACTTTGCCCTTACTTATCTTCATAATTCTAAACACAAGAAATTCAACACAAATATCTTTTTTCCTTGTAAGTTGAGTTATTACTATGATAGAGTATACCTTTTTTTTTTCCCCCTTTCTTTTTAACTACGAAGCTATGTTTGAACATTACAATTGTTAAAATTTTAAGACTCATTAACTGTTTAATTTGATGTCCCTTTTGGTCGATTTTTTCATTAGGGATAATTCAGTTGGGACACACATTTTAAAGCATGACTCCAAATCCTTACATTTATGTGAGATAAGTTGGTCATTCAACAGTTGTTTTTGCATATTGGGGTTTACTAAATTGGGGCCTATGGTTTAAATTGGATTCCAAAGCATTATAAACGTCCAAACAAGAACTGGAAACGTGACCAAGGAACTGCAGAAGGCCAGAGCACTGATAATTTAGTTACCAGCTTGGCTTAAATTTATTGGGATCAAAATAGAAAGTGATTACTAAGTTTTTAAAAGTATTTCTGGAAAATAAGTGTTAAAAAAATATTAGACTAATCAATTAAAATGTTATTTTAATTAATATATTATAATAAAAATAATGTTTTATAAAACTTATTGCTAAAATAAGCCATTAATTTGTGTTTAAGACTTTTTCTTCAGAAAAATATTAAACATTTATGCATTAAAACAAGTTGATGCAAAGAAAAATGTCAAAACATAACAAAATTTATTAAAAAAATTTTGGATAGTTTTTTAGCAGCATAAATTTTATATATTAAGCAAATAATCTTTAATATTTGAAAAAAATGAAAATTCCTTTAAGTATATAAAATAATTTTCAAAAATATTGAATAAAAAAGATTGAACAATAATTTTTTTTTACTATTCAATCCTTTGAAAACTGATAATTGTCACACACAACCAACTTAATCTAAACGAGGAAAAAATTTGGCAATGGAAAAATTGTCCTTCATTTTGTATATGCATTCACTAATATTTTATCATTTACATAACAACATGAATTTTTACTACAATACTTGATAATTAACAAATGGAAAACAAGTTAGAAGAATTTCAAATTTAAATTATGAAATGCAAGACAATCTTATTTCCCTAGTATCAAAAGCATCATCCCTTTTTTCTTTCTTAAACAAAATCAGCATTTTGTAATTTTAAAATTAATTTTAAAGTTTAAAAACATGAATAAAATAAAGAAAATCTGAAGAATTATTGTCATGTGAAACCAAACACTATTTCTCTAGTACAAATTAAAGATACCTCAGGTATTACTTAAAATTTCAATATACATTTCTGATACTTAGTCATAAATGAAACAAACCGATTATTATTTATATTATTGTTTTGAACTTTGATTATTTCATAACTTCTTATAAATTTAAAATTTCATAATAAAGTGTTTATAATCAAAAATTTTTATTTTTAGAATTTCACTGATTCTGAAAGTTGCCAAGATAGAAAAATAACAATTTTTTTTTAGAGTCTCATATGAACAAATATTATAAGCAAAATTAAATTTTAATTTTCATTAAAAGTCTAATATTGTACTGATATAATTTCATGAAATTTTTAAACTGGTCTCTACAATACACTAAATAAAAAAACGTTTTCTTAATAAGTCAAACATTTGTTTCAATGCAATCGAAAAAATTCTAAGCTTCTCACAGTTAATAACATAAAAAAAATAATTCATTTATATATTCAATAATAATATATATATTTTTTTTTACGCCAAAAGTATACAAGATTATTTTCAGAATAAGTGAAATAGAAATCTTAATTTTAAATCTGGGATTTGAAATATAGCATTACTCAAACTATATAACAAGTGTTATACACAAGAAACAGTAATATTTGAAGTCATCACTCAATTACATTCCTTCTAGACTGTCTTATTTTTTTCTAAATCAAAGCAGAACTAAAAACAAAAACAGCAAAATAAGCAAGATTTTAATTTGAACATGTTATATTTGCATCTGTTTGTCATCCATGCTTTTCTTTAAACAATTAATAAGTGAAAACTCACATTTAGTCAACAGAGAACTGTTGTATTTCCATTCAGAAAAAATATTCAATTATTGTAATTGTTATACCATTTATATTTATTATTTTATATCTATCTTATTTATATTTATCTAAATATAAATGGAATTATAATTTCAAATTTAATATATTAATCATATAAATTCAGATCATTTTCATATAAAATATACTTATCAAAAATTGTAAACAAATTTTTATTTAAAAGAGTTAATGTAATTTTCAGAAGTAATATGCATGGAAGATTGCATGAATTGAAATTAGATTAAATAAAAACTTTTATTCTACAATAAAGACCAATGCATTAACAGCTTAATATTATTCATGACATGAATCTAACAGAGTATTGTGGAATTCAGCTTTAATAATATTAATGTATTTCTTTAAAATGAAACAATGGCACAGCACCCCTCATAAGGCTAAGACCTATAATGTACATATCTGTTTTCTTAACTGAAAACATTAGGGAGTAAAGCATGTCCCTGTTAAATGGTCACTCTAATGTGAAACTCCCAGTGTTCAGTTCCCAAGCATGCCTGGTATTCAATTTATCAACTCATTGAAGGGATGAAAGGCTGAGTTGATCTCGATGAGCTTGAGGATCGAACCTCAAACATGTGCCTTGAAAGTACGAAGCACCACCCAATGCAACCAGGCTTCAATGTATTTTTACTATCATTGCAAAACAAAACTAAAAACAGTTAAAGTAAGAAATACAATTTGAAAAAACTTTTATTCAAAACCTGTTATTCATAAATAATTTATAAATGATTTTAATACACATTTAATGCAACTTTGCTAATAAAGAAGTCTCCAGCATTGATTGATGAAAGAAAACTAAATAAGTATATTAGTAGAGTTTGGTAACACAGTTAAATCCTTCCATAAAGAGAAATGTTTTAAACATAAAAGATATCTAGCATCAGATATTCCTTTCAAAAATAATAAATTCTAATTTTTTTCCTGTTATCATTTTGTTTAGTTCTATGATTTTAATGACCACTGACTGATAGTAGACTAAAACAAAACAGTTAAAATATTCAAATTAATACCTTTAGGTGAGGTCCATCCACTCAATTTCCCAGTAAGTTTTACTCCAATGAACTGGGGGCATTTTAACTCCCATGGAAGATTAGCCATAACATCTACAGCATCAGCTCCTCCAACACCAACACACACTCCACCCAAACCACCTACATATGAGTGAAATTATTTAACTTCTTAAAAGCAAAACATAGTGAAAATAATGAAGGAAAAAAATAAAGAAAATTTTTTACCTCCATTAGTAGTGTGACTATCTGTTCCAATTAAAAGAACACCAGGAAAGGCATAATTTTCCAAAATGATCTAAACAAGATTAAAATTACTAAAATTAAAAATTATTCTTTTTAAAAGAAAATTATATAAAGTTTTTAATTTAAAAAACTACAAAATATTAAATATCATATTTCCTACAGAATTATGATCATTATATATAGTATTACTGGCTGATATAATCAATATAAGTAATAATCAATTTGAAAAAACAAAAACTTTCTGTATAAAATCCTAATGAAATCTAATAAAACAAATAAGTGAGAAAAAGTATCCTATCAGTTGCTAGAGTTTTTAGTATTCTAAGAACTATAACAATCATTTCGAATTATCAAGATTCTCAAAAATCCAGAACTGCAGAATAGTAAAATTATAATTCCAAGCGTGCTTTATTATTTGATCTCATATCAAAACAATATTTGTAATGGGAAAAATCTTGACAAAGCAAGTATTAAAGTTGTGTGCAACCTTATACAAGGCAAGCATAATCTTCATACATGCCCCACTTGAGCTGCATGTAAAGGTAATTTCTTTAGGTCAAAAGCAGTGGAACAAATAAAATATTTTAAAAAATATTTTAGAAATCCACACAAAATGGATAACTCATTCCACAAAAGACCATTAAATTTATAAAATTCTCTTAATAAACATTCATACAATGAATTCCACAACAAAAATAATATAATTATCAAATTCTCACAAGGATTTTAACCTTTAGTAAGATTCTTCACATGTTAACAAATAATTTAATATTTTTTGTAACTTAATATAAAAAATAACATTTGATTCAAATATTTTTTCAGATTGATTATGAGTGATAATTTTTAATGATTGTTCCCAGTTTATTTCTAATAAGTGTAACAGTATAAAAAAAGAATTTATTTTTTCCAAAAAACTTTTCTTACTCCACAAGAATTTAGCCTATTAAACTAAAGAAAATATTTATAGTCAAAACTTACTCAAAACAAAATTTATATGCACCCAGTTCAACAAATAGAAGGAAAGCAACAAGAAAAACAGCCAATATTTTAGTTCCCATTATTGCAGAAGATTTTTATTCAACTTTGGAAAGAGATTGAGGAAAGGTTTTTTCATTTTCAGTTTTTAATTTTTAGATGTAACCAATTTTTAATACTTTGCTCATAAACTAAAAAGATTGGAAAGCATAATATGAATAAAAAGCTTTGTTTCCTCAATACACAGTACATTTGTGATTTGATAATTCACTGTGAGAATATTTTTTATCTCACAACTATGTAGTCTTACAGGATTTCATGAATTCTGTTAAAGCTACATTGCTTTTACATATATTTCATCAATTTTTCATTTTAAATATTATTAGTACTTCTTGTAAATACCCCTTTTGTCATTTTTTTATCAACCAAAAATTCATTAAAGTATTTTATCAATTAAGACTTGAAAATAATTTGAAATGAACTTGATAATATTATTATTTATCTAAGTAAAATATCTTAAGCGTCAGGTAATTTGAAAGAAATATTAGTTTTAATGTATAACAGTTGAAAGTAATGGTATCAAATTAGTCAAAAACTTAAAACTTTTTATGCGATTTTTCCATTAAAGTAGTGTCAAAAAAAGTCATGTAGAATTTCCTTTGCTTTTACTTTGTTTCATGGGAATATATTAAACACTTTCTCTAGAAATATTATTAATAAATATTACTGGAGATTGAATGAAATAGCTAAAAATATTTTCTAATATGGAGTTAGCTACATGGAAAAATTTAGGATTGTGGTTTAAAAAAAATCCCTAATCAATACAACATGTAAAAGATTTAATTATTTTCAATAAAATGTTAAACCCAAATCTGGTGATATTTATTAGTTTTTGTTAATGATATTAATTCATTCTTCTACTTCCACATCCCCTATTTAGAAGTGAAATAGGAACAAAAAAAATATACTTAAGTCAACCACCCAATTTTAATAGCTGGATAATACTGTACAGTAAGTATAGCACCCCATAATTGTAAACGATAAAAATTTCACAAGATACTTAAATTGAATTTTAAGTTACAGAAAAGATAAATATTTTATTCCGATATACTTACCTTTAAAATGTAAATACAAAATTCAGAAAAATGCAATAAAACAAAACTTCAACTTTTTTTTACTAAGTATAAAAATAATAGAAGTATAGTAACATATGAATAAAATTTATCCATGTACTTCTATCTATTGGTTACTGGTACAGTTGAAAACATTAAAAATTCACATTGAATGAGAGATTATAAACTTAATTTTTTTTTACATATTTTAAAATGTTTGTCATGTATGAGAGATATCTTTGACTTTATATAATACCTAAAATATATCTATATATCTTTTTGCTTTCTCAATACAGTAAACCGATAAAGCAAATCTAATAACATTTGTATGCTTTTTATTAACAATGGACTTATAAGTCATTTAAATCATTCAGATTAAGACTTTTTCAAAAAGATTCCATGAAATGTTAAATTCTTAAAGATATTTATAGGAATTCATAGATCAGCAAATTCATAGATAAGATCTAATACAGCAAAAATGGATTGATCTGATAAAGCATTTTCCATTACTTTGAATTCAATATGTTAAAATTTTTAATTATGACTTATATAATTTCTGATCAAATCTAAACAAAGCCAGTTTCAGAACATAATGCATTAATGAATTTATATAAGGGATCTAAATAAAATGGCTTTATTAAAAAGAGTTTTTTTTATATCTGGTTTTCCTTAAGATTTTTTTCACATTCTAACATTTTATTTGTTTACAAAAAGCTTATGAAATAAATATAATTTTGAGATTTGACATATTAAGCAATTAATTACACAAAATTTTGTTAAACACTTATATATGTAATTTGATAAATCTTAATTTCGAAATTATAATGTCTATCACTAAACAAATAGGAGATAAATAATTTTATGCATTGCTCTATTGAATAGTTACAATGTCCTAATAATAAAAAAAAAATGAATAGTTTTCTATTTGAAAATATTCAATTTACATACTTGATGAATGATACCACTACCAGGGCGCCAAAATCCCACACCATATTTAGCTGCAGCAGTTTCTAAGAAATTGTAGACTTCCTTGTTAATATCCTGGGGGCAAAAAAAACTGAATTAGCATAAAGATAAATCAAAAACAGATTAAACAAAGTAAACTTTACATTGAATACCTTTGCTCTAGCAAGATCCTTTGGTCCACTGATTTGAGCTTCAATCAAATGGTCACAATGAATCGAAGATGGCACTGCAACCTAAAAACATTAAAAAATTTAAGATTAATAGATCATTTTTATACTTTAAATAGTTAATGTGCCTACTTTAACTTTTATTGTTTTTCTTAAATAATTGTTTAAACAAGATTAAACACGAGCAACAGAAGATGTGATATATATACTATAATTAAAAATTTTACATTTCATGGCACATCTTCATGTATTTAAAATAATGTACTTACTTCAGAACCTTCAATTTAAAATGAAAGCAAAATATATATACTGTAAACCATTACAAATATCTAAGCCTGATATGGGAATCAAACCTATGAACTGTTTGAATCAAAGGATATGGTGAAAATAGAAGGAAATTGTGAAATTACCAAAAGCTATTGACTTTGTTTCAAATCACTACAGCTTTTCTACAGTAAAACATAAAATTTTCCTTTTTAAATCTTTATATGCTATTATAAAACTACCACAATAAAATGAATTTTAAAGAAATTTGAAAAATATTGTGGTCTTATTTATAATATTCAATGTTTCCAAGTAGACAATAGTACTTTTAAACTCTGTGGCACGACAGCCTATCAAGGGTCAAGGCCAATAATGTCCATATCTTTTTTCTAAATAAAGGGCTAAGATGTGAACCATATGTCCTGGTTAGGTGGTAAATCATGAAACTTCCAGTGTTTAGTTCCAAAGCATTCTTGGTACTCTGTCTTACTGACCCACAGGAGGAATGAAAAGCTGAGTCAAGCTTTTTCAACTCAAAAACAGAACCGTGGACCCTTGTGTTGGGAGAGTAAAACACTACTACTAAGCTACCGGGTTCCAATAGTACTTTTAGATACTATAATTTTATATTATAAATGTGCTATACTGTAGTTAATTATTCATACACATTTTTCAAGACCGTGTTTTCAAGCTAAAATAACAAATAATAAGAAAATATTGAAATTACCAATCCTATTTTGCTTACTCAATATTGCTAGTTTTGATTTGTTTGTTTGTCAATGGTCATTTTTCTGAACATAAGAGCAGTTTTGAAATGGATTCTGAAGCATTGCTAACATCCATTTCCAAGGTGGGTTTTCAACCCACAAACTATCAAACCAAAAGGTAAGATAGTTAATGTGTATAATTCAAAGAGTGCTAAGCATTTAGCTGCTAGCTCAGCCTTGAACAATGATAAATTGGTATGTCTTTTATTTTCAGAATTATGTACTAGAGGGTATTTGTTGAAGTATTTTTAAATATATCCCAATTATTCTGATTATACTACTAGATATAGCCTTATTTTGTATTAAAAACCATGCGAGGACAGTCATATCTCAAAAGTATATTAGTAAAAAAAAATTTCCCTCACAAAACAAGGTTTTGGGCAAAACATTTTTCTAAACACTAGTTATCAAGACAAAAATGAATAACCTTTACTTTTAATCCTGTTAATTAAGCCTACTTAGTTTTTCTAAAGTAAAAATTTGTTTAGTTTTTCTGAATTCTAATAAATCAATTACAATTTGTATAGAACTGAATTATTAAGGTACCTATAATATATATAATTCTATACAAGTAATTTAACTACTACTAAAACAATGTTTAATTATGAATACATTTTATTTGCTATTTACAAGCTATTTATTATGAATACATTATAGAGAAAAATAAATTTTTAAAATGTATAGATCTTTTTGTAAATGCAGAGATAACAATTAAAGTAAGCAAATTCTATTTTATAATTAAGTTGTAATTGTGCTATAATTTTTTCTCCAATAAAATTATGCAGAATATTCTCAATCATAAAACTAACTAATTTAAGAACTGTAAAAAGTGCAAGGTAAAATATAACAAATTACTTTATTGCAAATCATTATAAAAGTAATTGTACAGCTTTAAAAACAATTCTATCCAGTAAATTATTTACATTAAAATTATAAAATAATAAGCATCAGTCATAAATAATGAAATTTTATTAACTGGATGGAAATGGAATTAAAATTCATATTATACTTAAGAAAAAATAGAGAACTTGCATTTCATATTTTCACCAATCTACTTCAGAAAAATATCACAATAAATATTAAATTGCTAAAAAATGTTGACATAAATTAGTATCTTGGTTTTTAATTGTTCAGTTCCCACAAGGATAAATTCCACCAAAATTTAAAGTTTAAAATGCATTCTAAAGCACTATGAGCATATATTTCAAGGTGGGTTTGATTTAATTGTTGTTAATTACAGTCACTTTTTGCACAACCAATCTACAGTCATATTTTGTACACCATCAGATTTGATGAGAGTCTAGTTTTTATGACCCCAAGTCATTGCCAACATCAAAATGGAAGTCAAAGCCATAAACTACAACTGATCAGAATAATCAGCCATTCAATAATCAGCAAGCAATTAAACTGTTCAAATACAATAAAAAAATCAGATTCAAGGATCTGATTCAGAAAAATATCTATGAAATATGATCAGATTCATTGTTTGGCACTCAACTTTTTGTTAAAACGACTAGGACATACAACGGATTCTAAATCACTACGTGCACATAAAACTGCTGTAGAAATTGAACCCAACAACTATTTGGATTGAAGACTAGAGAACTAAGCAATCAACTATCAGCTCAGCAAATCAAAGACCAGAACACAGCCAATAAAAAAGTAATATAAATATGGCAATTTTTAAAACTTAGCACATACTATGAAAATAATTGAATACTCCATTGGAAGTAGGGTGAGGCCTCAAATATTTCCAGGTACTCAAACATTATAAATATAACCAATCAAGCTTGAAACTACATCCATTGAATTTTCCATAGTCTGCTAATAGTAGAAAGATCTAAAAAAAGATAATTGATCTATTATCCTTAACAAGAAATAAATTTCTGAAGCACCAAAAAAATTTTGTTGAGATTTCAAAAAGATATTACAATGTACTTCATATAATATACCAATTATACAAGTATTTATTCTCATATATATAGTTGCAACAGAAGGAGCCAAAAATTTATTTTTAAAATTTTATGGCAATTAAATATTATAAATTTAGCTTTTTTATAAAAAATAATTTTATTCTTTACTATTTAAAAAGAAATTGTTAATTGAAAATTATTAAAACAGTGAAATTAAAAAAAAAAAACAACTTAATTTTTTGGCCAGAAAACTAACTATTTAGTACTTGATTGTGAATTTAGAGCAAATTCTCTAAAAACTTAGTCATTGATTTTAAGAATGTTAGCAATTTATGAAAATACAATTTAAAAATAAGGTAAAATGAAAATTCAGGAACCAGACTAATTATTAAAATATTTTAAGTGAAGTTATTAAAATACATTTCAGTTTATTTTTAATATACCACTTGCAAACTTGGAAATCTGAAATTCAAATTTACCTTAAATTTATTAGAAGCTCCATATCAAATGAATCATCAGACTAACTTTCTTCACATTTTTAAAAATTTTATGTATTATACATATATTTAATTGCATCAAAAAGTTTAGGTAACTGCTATATAAAATAAGTGCATTATTAGAGTTAAAAATAATTTTAAAAAAATTATTAATATGTATCATAAAAAAAGTGTTCAGGACATAAGAAATGTATAAAACAAGTATGAAGATAATAGAACACAACTTGAAATTTGCATCGATAATAAAATTTAAATGTTAATGCACCAATATGATTAGAATTGAAATTCTTACCTTTTTAAGACCACTAGATATAAACTGTAACATAGCCATCTGAAATAAAAATTCCCAAATATATCAAAATTGAATTTAAAGAAGTTATAATACTCTTTTTCATGTTCTTTAATAGAAATATAAAATAAAAGGATAAATAATCATACATATTGTTTCAAATTATATTTATAATTAGAAATATAACTGTTAAGCAGTGCTTTAAAATTAAAAAAAATTAGGACAAATAAAATTAATTATAGTTAGTTTCATATTGATATTTGTGTGAAAATATGAGGACAATATGACCATGCATTACTATGTTTTTATATTTCTTATTGTCTATTATGACATTTAGTTAAAATGTCTTTATAAAATCCTTATAGCATGTGAACATACAATTTACACCTATACCTTATCCAGGCATACCAATAGTGACTAATATATTATTCTAACTAATAAATTTAGCTTTCAGTCAAATGTGTGTGTGTGATTTACATTCTTATTTTCAGTTTTTAGTTTGTGAATTAGATTCTAACCTCAGTTCAATCAGATTAATGAATTTAAGATACATGTTATTAATTCAAAATCTGCTTTGAACTACAGGTGCTTGTCAAATTAATTTTCAAGTGCAAAAGATAATAGAAACAAAACAAGCTAGTTCAATTACAAAATTAGAAGTCACACAATAATAATTATGTATAAAACTTGAATGTTGTTGTAGTATAAAGCCAGGCTACTATGATTTTAACCTTTCAGCACTTCTGGGAACAAAAGTGACGCCACCTTGAATAACAGAAACAACTACTATTGAACTTAAGATTAAAACATTAATCCTTTTGGTCTTGGTCAACCAGATTGACAAATTCATGGATTCTTGCATTAAAGTTACTACTTGAATTTCAAAGTAAAACTAATAAATTTTCAGCAATTTTATTCAAAATAATTTTTTTTAATTGTAAAATCCTTAAAATACTATTTTAATTGAAAACTGGACTATAGAGATTTCAATGATTTAAGAATTTAAAAAATTTATTTGTAAAAAAATGCTTTAATACAGAAACTTTATCATCAAGAATACTTGCAAAATATGTCAGAAAAAATAAACTTACACTTAAAAGTTCAACTAAATAAATTTAAAAATTACTCTGTAACAGTTCTTATAAATGTCAGCTGATGATTTCAGATAAATTTAAGATAATGCTAATTATAAATATTATAAAAACGAAAAAAATCTAAGCTAAATGTGACAAGAGATCTTTAGATTCTAAAAATTTTTAATGTTAACAAAATGCTGATTTACAAAACAATTAAAAGGAGAACAAAAGTTTAGAGATTATTCTTGCTAGCAGTTAATAAAATATAAATTTCAATAGCTTATTTTTCAAGAGACAAATATTTACTATAAATGCCTAACAGAAAAGAAGGATTATCAAGAAGATTTTTCACATTATTAATAAAACTCAACAAATGAAATAGTTTGCAGAAAATGTGTAATAAATTAAGATTAATCTTAAAGAGAAGCAAATGTATTTAATTGAACTAAGACTTTGCTTTCACAATTAACATATATTGAGCTCCATATTTTAATTACTTTTTAACAAATCAATAATCTATTACCCATACACTTAAGATGGCAAATAATTACTCATAGTAAATTTTGCATATTGTCATTTTATGAACTATTTTTTTAAAAAATTAAATTATATAAATATAATATATAATTTGATTTTTCAAAGATTTGCTCTTAAAATGCTAATATGTAAAATTTATTATATTCAGATATTTTTACAGATGCAAATAATCCAAAAAGAATTTTTATTTGAGAATATTTCAAATTTTCAATTTTCTCATAAAAATACTAGTACATTTTAAAATTTTTAACAGTTATATAGTATTGGGGGAAATTTCTAACACTACTTAAGTAATGAGATAAAATTAGATTTACTCAGCTTTTGCACATGCAGAAAATTCTATTGGGTTATTTAAATTTTTTTTTAACTAAACAATTAGCAAACAAGTTTTAACAATTATTTTTTTTTTTTTACAATACAATAATCTTCATGTATTTTATTTGAATATTTGAATTTTTTTTTAAATTTAAATTTACAGAAATAAAAAAGCACAAAATTACAAGTTTCCCCCCCCCCATTTCTGTAAAATTGGGGAAAATTTAACTTAAATAGACCTAATTTTAATTTGATAACTCATAATATTATACACAAAATGATACATAAACCATCAGATTATATAAAAAATTGTCAAACTTAAAAATTATATTTTTAACATTAGTGCAATATTTTTTTTAATTTCTTATTTGAGCAGAAAATAAAGGAAATAATAAGTGCATAAAAATTTGTATATGCATTCAAACAGGTGTAATTTTTCAAATCTACATTTTTTTTTCAGATTTTTATAATTTTTTAATCAAGAAATTGATTAACTGAAATACTGAAGAATTTCTTAAATTTAATATTTAATTTAAAATATATAATAAAAATTCCATAAATTTTAAATAATTTTCAATATAAACTAAAAAAGTTAATATAAACAAAAACACAAAAAGTTGAATTACTTCTGATTCTTACATATTTGATAAAAGATCTTTTTCAATAGACTTCATTGACATTTGAAATTTCATAGAATAAACTTTATTATGAGACATTTTCAGGGGGTCTTTATTTTAAGATGCCAGTTAAAAACTAATAATTCATATCAGTTAATTATTTTAACCTATAATTAATTCAAGTCATTGTTAAGAAATGATTAATTTAAAAATTAAAATACCAATTCAACAGAAGATAAAAAGGAAAAACTAGAAAAAGTAGTTGTAAGCTATAGCTATAGAAAATATAACTTAGATTATAAAAAACATTTTGTACATTTCCAACTCAGAAATATAAGATATAAAAAAAAAAACAATGAGGACAAATATAATTTTATTCAAGATAGAAAAAAAATTTGTGCTCTACATATTGATAATATATATTTAAAATACCTGTGCAGTAGCATCTTGCATAGCAACTCTGTCTGGTCTAAGTCGAAGATAACTTTGACCCCTCTGTATATCTTGTGTAGCAGGCTCATCAAGATGAGAGTACAATATTTTTTCTGCTAATGTAAGAGGCCTTTTCAATCTGTAAAATGTTGAAACAAACAAATATATTACATTGATACTTCTACACCTCAGTTTGGACTGCAAGATCAAATCCTTCTAAAATTTTCATCAGAATTTACCTTTTTGTTTTATTAAAGAATGTGAATTTGTTTTTCCTCTACAAAATGTTAAATTGATATATTTAAGAAAAATTCACAAAAATTATCTTCAGTTACAAAAAGAAATCAATTTTTCTATTAACCCTTGCCTGCAGCGGGCATATATATATATATATATATATAAAGCTTTCCGAAATACGTTTCTCTGCAATGCTCTGCTATCGGTAAAGCTAGAGCCATGGCTTTGGAATGCAATAGAAAGTCCTTGACATTGTTTAAAAGATCTGTTGTGATGATGTTACATCTATTTCAAAGAAGGGGCGATTTGGAGAGGGGAATATTTCTAGGAACGGGGGAAGCTGTTGCTTTTGTTCCATACGTTGCAGTTATTATTTGTGCTTCTTTTCCAGTAATTCATAACTTTTTATTCATTTGCTTCCATTGTTTTTTCTTTTTCGTTTTGTGAAAGTAAACAACTAGAATGGAGAGCGTGCCTCTTCTTTTCCACCGATACACTGCATAACTGCGCGCGCCTGTGTGAAAACCGATGGCCCTGGGGAGTGAATCTCATAAGTTTTCCTTGGCAGGTATGGGGTTAATGATCTGATTGTGATCTTTTTATAATATATATTGAGTCTTACATAAAGTCTCTATGACATTTTGGCATTTAAAACCAATAATAAAAACGGTCGAGACTTTATATAATCAATATAAATGATTTAGTAAAAACTTCTATGATAAAAAATAAATAGTAAAAAAGTTATTTTTATGCTGTAGAATTCAATAAGCATATAAAAGCCTATTATTGAATAAATATTAATTTAAAAATTTAAATGATAATGTACAACATTACTTAAACTTAACACACATTTAGTAAACACAAAAAGTACTTAAAAAAAACATTAAATTAAAAAATGTTTTCAATAAATTAATTGAACAAGCAAAATTTTTATAAAATAATTTAATTCTGATTTACTTAACTTTTAATAACATAGAAATTATTCTTTGATCTAAGCCTTTTCACAATTTAGTTAACTCCAACTACAACTATTTAAAAAAAAAAGAAATTTAACTATGAATAAAATTTCAGCTGTTGGTCATCTTAAAATATAGATCAAAATATCAAGTGTTTACGATTAAATATCTTTAATTCTATAAAAGGTTTTTAAAAAATAAAATTGTTTATCCAGAAAAAAAAAGATACTAAAAACATCTCTTTAAAGGAACTAAAAATCTTTTGATGATTAAATATATTAAATCAAAAACAAACTATAACTAAGACAACCAAATAAGACTAATAAAAGTAAATCAAACTTAATTTAATCAATTATAAAATGAATATACGTAATGAAAAAGTTAAAGTAAAAAGAATTTAGTTGAAAACATTTTCATAATCAGTTTTAAAACGTGATTATGAAAATGTTTTCAACTAAATATATAAATTGCTTTATTCCAAATACAGAAATATTTTTAAAATACTTTATAATTTACCAAATTAATTGAAAAAAATCATGTGTTTTTAAAAATTGTTGTTCACACACACAAAAAAATAAGGAAGGGAAGTTTTGGAACCAGAAAATGAGAAACTTTTAAAAACTAGAAATGAATGTAAGCTTTAGAAAAATTGTGTAAATTTCTTCTTTTAAATTTAATTGAGACTCCAATTAATTTAAGATAATTTGCATCAAAATTGATACACTTTTTAACTGCTGATATTTTTATTTTGTATTTATTTTAATAAAGTTTCATATCAAAAGTTATAATCTTCAAATTCAATTTGATAAAAAGCAATGAAAAAGGCACATACTTTTTTCTCTTTTTTTTTATATCATCCAATAATTTTTAAATCATTTTTAATATAAATATAATTTGCACAGTGAACTCAAATCAATTAGCTAAACTTGTCAAATGTATGGAAAAACATAATGAGAAGAAAAATGTGTACCCTTTCTTTATTTTTCATACAAAATTATACACATGATTGTAAATTTTAATAAATTTTTGCTAAAAAAAATTTTTAGTTAAAATATTTGGATATATATATATATTCAAAAACATCCAAATATAGCATGGAGTTTTTTGTTTTTACCAATTTAAATATGTAATTCATAAAAACACAGTTGACTTTAAAAAACTAAAAAATAACAGAAAATAAACATTCACATACCTATTACGAATGATTTCTAAATTTTTAGAAAGCTTTTCATAAGGCATTGAGGTATCCTTATCAAATTTACTCATTGCAACCTAAGTTATAGAAATTTTAATTTCATCAATTTTTTTACAAAATAAATTAATACTAAACACATATGTTTAATTTTAATTCATAATTATTTTTAGATCTTATCATCAAATTACATTTTAATTGCCTTTATATTATAAATTTTCAACATTATGATTTATTTCACAATCCAAATACTGATTAATAAATATAATTCATAAGGATTAAATTAATAAATTATGTAGTGGATAAAAAAAATAAATCTTTTTATTTTTAGAGTTATCCCATAAATATTTCAAAAATAAAGTATGGTAATGAAAAATTTTTTAATTTAATTTCAATTAATACAACATCTATAAATAGATTTAATGAATCTGAATTTAGGCAGGGTTTGTATAAATTTTAAGTAGCTGTTCTAGGAATCATACTAAATCTAACAAGGAGTTAATAGCATAAATATGTTGAATATTTATAATTTTTGGCTAAACATAAATATTATAAATATACTTTCAAATGATGACATAAATGTTTGTCAGAACTAATATGAATACTTTTGAATTATAAATACAAATTATTAATTTCAACTTGTTTAATTATTTAATAAAGAACTATATTTTAATATTTTGTTTATTAGATTTTGTTATATATGTTTGTTATATTTCAACTTGAAATGTTTACTTACCATAAGCTAGCTATTGTCGCATGTTTAATTTTGTAATTCATATTAACATATCTATTCTTTTAGCTTCTATAAATATAATCTATGAGATTTTCCAACTTCATATAAATCACCTTCCAGAACCTTTCTCTTGAGTTTATGCAAGTTCATCAATTTCACTAAGTAAAATTGAAAACTTCCCAGTTTCTTGAGGGAGAGGTATTAGAGAGCTTGGCAAAAGATTTACAGACATAGTGTAGTTTCAGTTTTATATATATATATATATATATATATATATATATATATATATATATATTATAAAGTTCATGTTACTTTTGTACCTTGTTCTAGTCTTAATGTTTGTTATTCTGACTACAGTTGTTTTCTAATTTGACATATATATATTTTACAGCATCAGCAGCAAAATTAAACAGGTGTTAGCTAATTATTTTTTGCTGGTTTCTCTTGTATTTCAAATGTTATTTCAATGAAACAGTTAGAAAGTTTAAAATTGATCATGGCTATCATTAAATTGTTGTTCACAGAAAATTTACATTTTGTAGAAAATTGAATGATGAAATTACAAATTAGCCATTTCAGATAAGGGATGATTTTGCTATAAATAAAGCAGTAAAAGCTATAAATAAAGTTGCTATAAATAAAGAAGTAAAAAATTATAAAGCAGTAAGTTAAACATTTTGATTTTAATGTGATTAAAATAATTCTCAATAAAATTTTAAAAACCATGCAAATAATTCAACTGATTAAAAATTAAAATACAAGTTTCCATAGAAATGTACGTTATTTACATTATTAATTTAGCTTCATTGATAGCTTGTTTCCAATGTAGACAGCAATAATTAATATTTTCATATTTGTTTTTTAATATATTATTTTTATTAAATTTGTGGAGTTAGTTTATAATTGTATGTTTTGTAATATTTCTATAGTAAGTAATTATAATGACATATTGGAACTACTTTGATATACCCCCCAAATCAGAAATTTGGCGACTTCTTTCCTCGCCTAGCAAAATACCTGTTTTTGGCGCTTTTTTTCTCGCCAAGATGGATTCTTGCTAAATACAAATAATTAATAACAAAAAAAACTTTTAAAAAAAAACTCAAAAAAAAAATGGTTCAAAATACAAGAAAATACTAAATTTGAAAACAGCAAAAACCTTAAGGCTGTAAAAATCTAAATTGGCAACACCAAAATAAGAAACAGCAATTCTAAAAGGTCTGTAGGGAGTGCCAGATTAGGCACTTAATTTTTGGAGGGGTATATCAAAGTTGTTCCGAAATATTTATAGTTAAAATCTAAATTATTCTAATATTCCTTATTAAAATCTAATCACTCAATATTTAAAATCTAAAATAATCTAGCTTGGAATATTTAAAATTTGAGTATGATCAGAATTTAGAAATCTGATTGTGCAAAAAGTGATATAATTTAAGTTGGCAGAGCTTGTAAATTGTACATTATACGTGCAGAGTTAGCAAATAGCAAATCAATCCAAACCTGGACCGGCTCTTATAGGATTTTACTTATTTTTTACAGTGAATTGCATTTGTGACACATAGTATACATAACATGTATAAACTTTTGATTTAAAACCCTATTATTCGCAAATAACACGCTAACTAATTTATTATGTCTAAAAATCAAAATTTTTATTTTAATCTTTTACTTGATATATTTTTAAACACATTTTTAACCAGCTTCTTTAAAATAAATTTATATAAGTACAAAGATGAAAAATTATTACCTTATGGGCTGCAAAACTAAGTGGAGAGGCATGGAAAAGTCTTGATTGTTTGAAAGGATCAAAAGCCTTTAAGCCCTTCAAATAAAATTAATAATTATATAAATAGTAAAAACTGATGCGGCAATATAAAATTTTATTTGTATTATAAGCCTTATATATACAATAAGTTTATAAAGTTAAAAAAATATTGCAAATGTAAGTTTAAGAAATTCATTAAATTTAAAGTTTGCTAGATACTTACAAAAAACTTAATATGATAAAATTAATTTTATTTAGATAAATTGAAATCACCCTCATTTGAAAAATTAGATTTAAAATATATTTAATAACAAAATAAATTGTTTAATTCCTAACAATTAACATACTGCATGAAAAAATAAAAAAAATTTCATATTTTTAATAGATTCTAGATTCATAAAATTTTAAATTCTGAAAAAATAAGCAAATAGAATGTAAATTTTATTGCTTATATTCATTTTTGTTATACTAATAAACTCATAATAGTTAACTTATTAAAATGTTTTAAGTAATTAAAATAGTATTTCAAAAAATTCTTGTACAGTTTATTTTTCCAGGTCACTATCAACTAGGCATTTGAAAGACAATTCACATTTTCTTCCAAGAAAAAAAACACTTTTTTGGTAATAAGTAAGATCTTGCTTTGGATTTTTATTTCTGAAAAATTTTGATGAGAAATATAAAAAAAATGTTCCAAACTATAAAATCAAAATATGCTATTACAAATTTACTTTCAACATAATTGCCTTCATGCAAGAATATCTAGACATACACAGAACAAATTAATGAAATAAGTTATCATTCTAATCAACAATTGAAAGTTTATAAAGATCAACATAGAACATTATAATTAAAATGCATTAATAATTTTTCTAATTACAAGGAATTTGATAATTAAATACCATCTCATTGACTATTTATACTAAAAATTTTAGTTTTAATTGCTTTCTTTAAAAAAAAAAAAAAAATGAAGGAAACAGAGCAATTGATGAAAAACACTTATTGTAACAATTATACCAAAATATTTTTTAATTCCTATTTAAATTCTTTTATTGAAACTTAAAAATGTGAATATACTAAAAATAAACACAAAACATATTTAAAGAAAAATATAAGCATATGTTTAATAGGAAAAATATAAAACATGAGGAATGTAGTCAAACTGAAACATTAAGTAGTAAATCAGGATATTTGTTTTCTTTGATATGATCCATGAGTTAATATGCAAATACCCAAAGTAACAATGTAACTCAAGAAAAACTAAGCATTTTTTATATTTTTTTTAATCCACTTAAAAATACACACACTCAACTCTAATTGAACAAATTAAAAAGCATTTTTGAATTTAATCAATACAGATGATAAAATTGTCAAATAGTAAGATTGACATAAAGCAAAATATCACAAACTGCAACATTTTGTTATCAAATTTTAAATTTTTTAATTTTGTAAAAACTTTAAGTGAACTCAAATTTTTTATGGTTTTGAAATAAAAGCTGTTAGAATTATTTTGTTTATCTATACCCCAAGTATTATCACTAAAAATATTAACTAGTTGTTGACTTGTGTTGGCAAAAATGATTATTCAAAAAGGTTTTATATCATTATGGTACCTTAAAATAAAGAAGCTTCGGCATCCTTTAATTGATACTTTAATCGATATATAAATGCAAACAAGTGCTGATAAAATGAATTTAATAATATATTACAATAGAAGAAATAATGGTAATTCTGGAAGCAATTTATAAGGCAGAGTATACAGAATCACAGTTCAAACGCCGGTATATTCAAGAGCCAACATTACTGAAACGACGGGATAATACAATCAGTTTTCAGTGCTGCATATAAATGTAAATTAGATAAATAGATAGCGAATTGTCAGCAAAAAAATTGATAAACAAGACCGATGTCCTTGGTTCATAGAGGTCATAAATAGAAAAGTAACAGTTCAATAAATTAATATTCTTTATTAGAAACAAAGCATATAATCAAAAAATTAAAGACCGCCAATTCGTAATTCATATGTTTTACAAAAAAGGTTTTTTTCATTTCAAAATTTTATACCTTTGGGGCCGTAATCAATAATCGGCAAGCCATGTCCACAGCTTCAGTTTACGAAAAATTCAGAAAGAGTGAAAGAGAAATGAACAAAACTGAGCAGAGTTGTTTGTCGCTTGACGCATTTCCCTTCATTCTTGATGAAACTATGGAATGCATGCTTAAGATGGCAATTTAAAGAAATTTTCCTAGTTAATAAGCTGTTTGTATAAATTCATTTTTTGAGAAAATCAAAATGTTTTTCATAAAAAAAATAAGTATTCGTTATTTTTTAAACTAATAGACTGCTTATCGAAACTTAAGGAGCAAATACAAAAATAGTGATAACTCTCCCAAAAATAAACCAATCTCAATGAAGTTTGAATATGTTGCTAAGTAAAAGTAACTAAACAATATGAAAATTTATACTAAATAATGGCGTTGTAGTCAGAATACGACATTTGCGAGTAGCATAAAAACGGATGTCTCAGATCAGGGCGACAAATGTCACTGCGTGTCAGAGATCAGAGCTCTACTATAGATAAATTGTAACGATGGCTTCCAGGTATCATTTGACCAAACAATTTCGACTGTGAGCTATTGGAAGACTAAAGGCAGGACAAAGTCTGATAATACCGGCTATATTCTGAATGTAAGATCATCTGTGATTCATAGATATTGGCAAGTATTTTTAATCGTGGATTCGGCATCCAAATATCTTGACCCAATATTTTCAATTTTGCCAAGATAACCGCAATAATCTTCATCAAGTTTTCCCCCAAATACAACATACCAAGATAAGTCCAATAATGGATCTGTAATGGGTCCCACGTTTTTCCCTATATTGTGAATGCCAAGATAAGACCTACTATAGGAGCTAAAATTTTACCAATATTGATCATATCAAGTTAAACTTAAATTGGTTCTAACATGGGAGCCAAAATTTAAACAATATCTCATTATAATTCATTGGTGGTCCTATAAAAGCTGACGAATTTCTGTCAAAATATAGTATAGCAGGTTAAATTCAATATGGCTATCTATTTGTCTAAGCTATTAAACTGCATTTTGTTAATTAAGAAATTACTTACTAATTGAGATTAAAATTTGTTGTGCACATAGCACAATATGCAATACCAACTGGTATTATTATTAATGATTTATTTATTGGGATAAATTTATTTTGACTAGTATCTTATTTATACTGTATTAAAGCTGCTTAAAATAAGTGGAGTGGTCTTACATGTCTGGGAGCCAAAAAAGGAAGTTTAAAAAGGTTCTAGAACTTTAAGCTAAAAATGTTAAAAGGAACCACCTAAAATTACTTTTTGAAAGTACAAAAGAATAGAAATTCTCTTCTGCATCACAAACGCAATCAGTTTTATCCAATTTACAAGTTGTCGATGACAAAAGAGCACCACCATGTTCACGAAAACACATGAATGTCCTTCCATAGATCAGATGCCCGAAAATAACATAGAACAAGAAGTACCGATCAATGATCCGGTTGTCTATAAAAAAACAGTACATCTGGAAAAACAAGAAGGTTCTATTTTTATTGTGGATAACAATCTGAATTTTAAAGTAATATCAAGCAAGAAAGGGCAATCAGTGACCTGGCTGTCACTGATAAAGCACACTTATAATCAGAATGTTTAACCACTTGAAAATGACATTCAGCAAAATGTGCCGGTGGATAATCTGGTTAAATGGCAAAGTATCATTGATATCAGTGATCACTGGTATCAGAAAATATTTTGATGAATTCGCTAATTATTTGAAAATACAACAGCAAGCTTTTCAACATCTATCTTCGGCGAAGATAGGAAGCACATTTCTTTAATCTAATAGAGCATGAAGATTCTTTTATACACAGGAAATCCATATTAATTTTTACGCAGACATACATGTGAAGAAAAAAATTGATTGTGCACTAATCAAGCAATATTAAAGTGGAATATTACACTGGCAGTCAGTATTACGAAAAGTTGTGGAAATAGTTAAATTTTTATCATCAAAAGGTATGGCTTATTTTTCCCCTTTGAGAAAAGGAAACGTTTGGTTCATCTCACAATTTAAACGTTTTGGATTGCTTCAAAATGATCATCCACTTTGACACATTTCTTGCTAAGTATTTCGGAAAAGCTAGTAATCAAGGCACTAACAATATCAGTTATTTATCATCTATAATTTTAAATGAATTTGTTCAATTAATAGGAGAAAAAAAAGTCTTCCATGACGTAATTAAAGAAATGATAGATGATAATTATTTTTCAACTATAGTCGATTCTAAGCCAAACGTAACACATATGAATCAGTTAACTTTAATTTTATAGTATCTTTGTCCTCATCGTGAACCTGTTGAATGAATGATAAATAAATATTATGCAAATTATTAGTCACAATGCAGAAGGTTTAACCAATATTATACTACAAGTTTTGGAAGATTTAGGTCTTGACATATAAAACTGCATGGCACAAAAATATGATAATGCATTCTACTAGGCAAGGAAATATTCAAGTGCTCCAGCAAGAATTAAATATATTAATCCTATTGCAAAGATTACATATCCCGTTCTGTTCATTCTTTGACTTTGGTTGGAATAAATGTACTGAATTTGTAATATTTTTTCTTTACTACAAGAATTATAGTTTTCTTTTTTTTTTCTTTTTTTTTTTTTTTTAAATATCGATGGCAGATAATGATTGAAAATTTTAAAGAAAGTAAACAAAAACTAACTTTAAAAAAATTAATCATGTACAAAATGGTGTGCTGATGCAAATTTTACTAAGGCATTGCATACAAACTATGCTACGGTTCCAAAATTTTTAAGTTATTTAGAGGATGATCAAGGGAAAACTCTTTCTACTAGAAATGAAACTAAAGCTTTCTTATAAAAAAATTACTAAAGATAGAAATTGCACTAAATACAGTTATGCGGGATACTATTTTGCTAAGATTAAACCAAACGCAAGTAAAGTTCTCCAGAATTCTATGTCATAATTAGATATGTTATCACTATTATTTGAATCTTTAATAGATTTTGTGCTTTTGGTTCGAAATAAATTTGAAAAATAAGAAGCTGAAGCGCTGGGGATAATCCCAAAAAACAGTATATGTATGAGGTAAAAAGAAAAGTTACACTTCGAAGTAAGTTGTGAAATAATGTAAATTTTGAGCCCCTCAATCAATATATTATTAAATATCACCACATGCTGTATGATAATTTAATGTTAAATTTAACCAATCGTAAAATTCTATGAGAAAATATTACAAGATAAATTTTCATGTTTAATAAACACAAAATCACGTATTCAAAAAAACTGAAGAGGAGGAATTGGTAAAACCCGTTATCCTTTTCTCTCTCTCTCTCTCTCTCTGATTTAGATGATGAGTTTACTGAGAAATTGCAAAATTTTCTTAGTTGATAAGAAGACAACTGCATTAATATGATGAAAATATTGAAAAAAATTAATTTATAAACTTCTTTTTTGATGTTGACAGCACTCCAAGTTTTTTATAATTATCAATTTCAAACTGCATTGGAGTAATATGTTTTACATTGATGAATAGATTAAAAAATCTCCCATGAACCATATATTCCTCAAAGAAAATTGTCTTAACTTTCTACGTTATGTTTAAATTCCGATATTACAAAAAATATTAATTATGATGATGTAATTGATAACTTTGAAGAATGTAAAATTTGAAAAAATGACTGAAAGAGAAATTGGAATAAATCAATTATAATACAACTTAAATACCTATTTATAAATAAATAATGAATTTTATATAAAATCTTTTTTCACACCATACTGATTTATCATGTAAAATTGTCTCATAACAATATTGTATGTAATTGTAAAATTAAAGTTATGTTACTGCACTGTTTATAATGTTGCATTGAATTTCTAATTATGTTATGTTTTTTTATTTATTATTGTTGTTGTAAAGCAGAGGGAGCCACGTAATAAATTCTTGCCCTTGGCCTTAATTAGGCTAAGTAGAACCTGCATATAGCATAAACATTCACATACAAAATTTAATGATTTAAAATTTTAATGAGAATCATATTTCACTCACCTAAGAGTCATTTGCATCTTTCAAAACCACGTTTGCTTACTCTTAGTCTATCACAAATGCTTCTTTTGTAGTTCTGTTTTTGAAATATATTGTTAGTATTTGTAGAAGTTGACCTTATTTATATTGTAGCTTACTCAATCGGGATAGGCTGAAGTATAGGTAAGCAAAGGCCGCTAAAGAATAAGGCTCACACAAATTAATGTTCTTGACTAAATATTTATTTTCAAATTTATAGGATAGTTTACTAGTAACTTTCATAAATTGTAGGATCCTGTAGAACAGTGTTTCCCAACCTTTTTTGTGCCATGCCCCCCCTTAGCCTTTCCAAAATTCCTATGCCCCCCCCCCCCCATGTAACATACATAATTTTTATTATTAAGAAATTGCATTGTTTACTTAAGAAACTTAAATGATAGGTTTTAGGAACAAATCACTAGGAAATTGTTAACGAAACACAGTAAGTAGATTTTCAAAACATATAATCAAAAACTGACATTCAAATTTCAAATAATTTTAATAAAGATTTTTCTATATTAATTTTTTATTTTAATTTAGTGAGATCCTTGCGCTTGATGCTTGCTGCACAAAGATTTTATATTAGGTTCCAATTTGGTTAGCATCAGTCTCAAGTCTCCACGTTGTGTTATATCCAGCCGATTTCTTTTTTTTACCAGTAAATCATTTACAGCACTAAATCTACATTCCGCTAAATATAAAGATGGAAACGGTAGCAATAGTTTTCTTGCACATTTCGTTGAATTTGGGTATTTGATATCTGTTTCCTCACAAAGCCATGCCATCGCTCCTTTTATATTAAATAAAGTTTTAACTGACTCATCATTTTGTAATTCTGCAAGTTCTTCTTGATACTCCATATTTGATATATCATACAAATCCACTAACATTGGCTGCATCATCCATGTTGGAAAATCAATTTGTTTCAAATCAGAAAATATTTCTTTTAAATCAGCCGATAGAATATTCAGATGATTGACAATAACAAGTAATGCGGTATCAGTTACTTCACATTTTTGGAGCCAATGAAACTGTTGAAAGGTTTTGTTGTTAATATGTTTCTGACATAACTCAACATGAGTATTGAAACCAAATATCTTCGCTTTTGCATCGACAAGAGTTTTATTTGTTCCTTGAAGCTGCTTATTTAATTTATTTAATTTTTCAAAGATATCGGCTAAATAACTCACAAATACTTTACCATCAATTGTTAATAGATACTTCATTTCAGGTTTGTCACTTAAAAAATCACTAAGAGTATCAAACAGTTCCATAAATCTTTTCAAGCAGTTCCCTTTAGATAGCCATCTTATTTCAGTATGAAGTAAAAGTCTAACATGATTCTCCTTTTGTTTTTCACAAAATAGATTGAAGAGACGTTCACATTTGGCATTAGCTTTAATAGTATTAACACACTTTATAACTGAATGTTGTACTTTATTTAGAACAGGCGATATGTTTTTAGCTACCAAGTTTTCCCTATGAATAATACAATGCACAAGAATCAATTTTGGATTCGCATCTTTCATCAATTTTAAGCAGCCAATTTTCTTGCCCATCATATTAGGGACACCATCTGCAGCACAAGATGTTATATTTTTCATTGGTATATCATTGACACCTAAGTAGTTTTTTAGCATATTATATATATATCTTTGGAAGTAGTGGTGCTTTCTAATCTTTTACAGAAAAACATTTCTTCAGCAAAATGTCCTTTATCAATATATCTTACGTAAAATATCAATACTGCCTCACTGTCTCTCAAAGTTGATTCATCCATTTGCACTGAGAAATTTCTAGTTTTCATTTTTCAACATCTTCACTCATTTCATCTATTCTTTTGCTATCAGTATTGTTACTGAGTGGCATAGCTTTTACATCTTTGTCATCTTTTTCAAGAATCGTTTTAAGAAATGCTGATATTGACGGTTTCTTTAAATTCTCTCCTATAGTATGATTTTTTACAGTTTTAGCGATGAATAAAGAAATTTGATAACTAGCCTCAAGAACACGATTATTAGTTGAAGTATGAGCAGTAAATAGAAACTTTAATGTTGTTCTCTAATCAAAATTTTTCTTTAAAGTATTAAAGTAATTCAAATCTGAACTAATATGAGCACTATGTTTCGCCTTTAAATGCGCCTCAAGACTACCTAGTTTCATTGATTCGTTGGTCAAGCATTGCTGGCATAAAAGGCAAAAAGGAATCCGCAGCGGGTATGAACACAAATTTTAAATATTCCCCCGAATATTGACGAGTTTTTTTCTTGCTGCACCACTCATTTTACTATGGGGGCTATAATAAATAAATATAAGATCGATTAAAAATTAAAATTAAAGTATGTGTTAAAATTAATTTAATGTGACAGAGTAAACGTATAATAAAAAATACATATTTATTTAAATGTATATAACACATTTACTACACTGCCACCGCAAAATAATATATTTTTTCCATTTGACAAAATTTTCTGGAAAGTTATGTTTCTAAAATAAATAAAAATCAAATCAAATACTTGCCAATTTTATCTATACAATTTATATATTTATTAAATAACCGAGTTTTTAATAAATATACTCAATAATTATTTACCATAATTATTTAAGAATTTGCTTTTTTCATTAAATTTGGCATTGCATTTAAATGGCCCGAAGCGAAAGGGTTAAACTCGCCTCAAGTACATTTTCGGATTGCCCCCCTGTGGGGCGTGGGCCCCACGTTGGGAAACACTGCTGTAGAAGGAAGACTGATGAATTCCTTGAATTCTGGAACGTTCGCTGCACTTTAGGTTGGGTAGGGTACTCCTCGCAGTTCCTATGAATCAAACTCTTAAATTCCGCACTCAGGGAATAGTCTCGAAAGGTCACCTTATGATATCGATGATTTTCTCCAGAAAATACAAAAGGCTTGAGGTCTGACGTCTATCTTCAGGAACTGAAAGCAGCTTCCTCTTTCCTTCTGTCACGTAGACTTGTCCGCCCTCGGACTTTCTCGGGAGTAGTCTCTCGACAAAGCCCCTGTAGCTCCGAATGCATACCCCCAACAGGTCTGCTCTTTATATATCTGCTCTCCCTCAACATCTGGCACTCCAGTAATTTCTAGAACCTTCTTCTGACGTCACTTTCTTATTCATATTTCCGGCCACATCACCGATTCAAATTGGAAAGGGTGACGAAGGAAATTTTCTCTAAATGTACCTGGCGAGTCTATCAGGAGATTCCAATTAATTTTGAGGATTAATATTTGTCTTTTATGAATCCTGTTTGCATTTCCCACATTGATGAACAATTACAATTACTTGATTGAGCATTTTTCCTGGGTTTGTAGAGATAAAAATCAATCTCTTTCACAGTTGCAAAAGGTGTTAAATTCCATTGAAATTCTGGAATTATCCTTGTGGGTTTGAAAGCAAAAACAGTAATGTTATAATAGAACTATATTTCTATTTATATAAATATTACTGATTCAGCAAACTTGATTTTTGAAAAGTTTTCCTTGCTAATTCAACCGGAAATACAGTCTAAAGCAGATTTTAAATTACTAAAAATATTTATACCCAGGGTGGAACTGCTTTACACCCATCGAACACGAGATTTTTTTAATGTAGACTAGAGCACTGCAACCATAACTCAGCAAATTGCTTTGGCATCTTATTACTCTTACTTTTTTTCCGATAAAAGGAATGCACATTTCGTTAATAATTTACATATTCTTTAGTCAGAACTTATTTCATTGCTTAAATTTAATAAGGAAAGGGAATACTATGATTTCAAAGTAACTCCAGACAAAAATTTATGTTAAATGTGGTTTTCTCATTTCACCTGCTTATAAATTTGAATCCACGGTTAAAATGGTCCTGAAACCCTAATAAAAAATAATGAAAAAATGATCAATAAATTGAACCTGAAATCATAATTGATCATTGTTTTTAGAATTTCATGCAGATCGTCATCCATTGCACAGCTCCTGTTCTAAGTCCAAATTGTAATTATTGTTATTCTTACAGCAGCTTAGGTCCATGTATCTTGTGACATAATGAAACAGTTATCCTAAGCAACTCTAATGTCCCGTTCTCTTTGCACTTCTTTTTTTAAATCAATTTAAAGTTTAATTTGATTTAACTTAAACACCACACTGAAAACAGCGTTCATGCTGCATTATACCTAGTCGCACTGCACTTTTAAACATGATTTATTTTAAATCAATTGGGAGAACTGATTTAAATACATTTCAATTGATTTAACGCCATCTTGTTTTCTGTTATATTATTGTCAGTGTATGCTGAAATATCTTAAACTGATCAAATAAATATAAAAAAAATGTGAAATATTATGAAATAAAAATATATATAAAAGCATCAAAAAAAGTTTGAGAAGAAATATAAACTTGTGTCAATGATATTCTTTAGTTTCGTATCTCTCGTTTGAAATATAACATTAAGGTAATTTTTTTCTGTAAATTTTAATGAACGTGATCAATTGTAAAAATTCATACACATAATTTATAATATCAAAAAACAATAAGTAAGGTTTTGAACAAAAACCAATACTTCTTAAATCAGCTTCAAGTGTTAGCATTAGGCGCGAACAATGTTTCCTTTGTTTAAGTTAAATCAGATTAAACTTCAAATTTATTTAAATAGCGCAGTGCGAACAGGGTATTACATTCAAAACTGATTCAAGAAATTTTTTTGTTCAAAACATTATTTATTGTTTGTTGATATAATAAATTTTTGTATTTTGAATTTTTGTAGTTGAGCACGCTTAGTAAACATTTACAGACCAAAATGAAATTAAGTGATATAAAGATATTTCATCTGAGAAATACGATAACAAAGAATGTCTGTGGCAAATATATTTCTTCTCAAACTTAATTTAATAATCTGGTTAATATTTTTATAAATGTTTCTGTTTTATTTTTTTCAAATTTTGCTTTTCTTATATTTGTTTTGATAGGCTTCAGATATTTCAACAAACACTGACAACAATATAGTAGAAAACAAGATGGCGCAAAAACATTTGAAACGTATTTAAATCAGTTCGCCAAATTGTGGGGTTTAAGATAAATCAGTATACATTTACTTAAATTACGAATTGTGCCACCGCGAGAATGTTTAGTTGAGACTTAAAAACGTTTAAAAGTGCAGTCCGATCGGGTATGAACTCCTGCAAGACATTCTGGAGGAGATTGTGGATTTCTCTGGAGATTTCTGGAGGAAACTATGGACGTTCTGGATTTTCTATAGGAGGATTTTAGAAGGATAGTGGGTCATATTTCAGCTTTTCATCCCGTTGATTGGTCCATAAAACTGAATACCAATTATACTTGGAAACTAAATACTGGAGGTTCCGCGTTAGGCTGACCACCTAACTGGGAATTATGTTTGCTTCGCTATGTAAAATTCTCGGTGATGAAAACAAATATGGGCATGTAGGTCTTGGCCCACCTGATGCGCTGTTGTGCCATAGAGTTTAATTTTTAACGGGTGGTAAGCCGAAAAAAAAAGAAATACTTGTATTTCTTTGAAATATCTCGACAGATGTGCATTCAGAAAATAAAAACGTATCATTCATCTCACGTACACGGTCCTATCATTAGACCAAGTTGAATCCTTCATGAATAAATAGTAAAATAAAAATTCAGTATTCCACAAACTGTTCATTAAAACAGCTCAATGATTTTTGAACTAAGGTTTAGGTATATTTGAAATTAATAAAAACTAGCGATTTCAAATGAATTGATATTAATAATCAACTATTCATTTTATTTACAAAGGTGAATTTAAAGTTAATTTTTTAAAAATTCAATTTTGGAATTAAGTTTTTAACAAAAATTTATAATTTTTAATAAGTTGCTGATAAATAATATAGTGTTATAAAAATATAAACACACAATCGCTACATTAAATGCATGATCTGTATTTTTTAAGAATGGACAAATCTTTGCAATAGATATAATATGTAATAAATGAAATTATTTATATGTGAGAGTGAGAGTTTGTAGTTTGTTAATATTTGTAAAAGGTTAAAGCGAAAAACATTTTAATAAAAGTAAAATTGAAGAAACAAAGTTAATTACAAAAGTTGGTTTCAAGATCATTTCGATTTGTTATTACTGTAAGAGCTCTCCAGTGGTTCAGTAGCTTCCCGTATAGATCAGCAAAGTCATCATTTGTCATGAGTAGTGATTTTGGGAGGATGATTACTTCCTCCCTAATTGGGTTGTGGGAGCTCTATGGGTTGGAGACATCCAAAGTTCTTTGTCAGTTCAAATGTGATTTCGTTAAGTGACCGTGGTGGAAAAGTGTTACTGGGTTTTTGGCGAATATTTCAAATCCGTTAAATTTGCAGTACATTCAGGGGTTCACCTGCACCGATATCTATGCATGCGTTTTCACTATAGTAATGGTCTTATGGATGCCTATTTCTGAAAATTTTTATCAGAAAACATGATCATTCATTTTATTAATATTATTGTTATAATTATTTGTTCTTATGTGACATATTTTTCCCAGCACTAAGGGATTAAAATTAAAGTGATCCGCCAAATAATTATATATCTTACACTAACTGGGACAGTAGTTTCTTGATTGTTCTGATTAGACTAATAAATGGCCATTTTAAGGGTTTTTCTTGGAAAAGCAGCAGAAATATCTATCCCGCTTGTATAAAACACTTTGACCATCTAACCTCGCCATCAAATTATGGGTTGCATCGGACTTTCTAAAGGGGACTTAACATCCAATCTTCTTATTGTTAAAGATTTTTTGGCAGTCAACAATCTTCTGAAGCTGATCTGACATGTGTCAAATCTTTTCAAGTTGCGCAACAACAGGGTGGACAATAATTATTATTTGAATAATGAAAAATGCATATCAAATCGTAGAAGAAATATGTGTTAAACATTTTCTGAAAATGTAATAAAAGTGAAATTTGTTTTGATTGTAATTAAAAGGTGTTGTGTTTAGCGTTTGAAATGTGAAATTAAGTTTAAAAAAATTTATTCTAATAAAATTCAACCATTTATAATCAATAATCAGTGAATTTTTTTTAAAAAATTGTCGAAAAACGTTATGATTATGTTTAGTACATCACAAATACTTATTTTGTTTTATCGGGTGGAAAAAAGATGAGATATTTTTTAAAGCATTTTAAATAATCTTATCTAAAATTAACGGATGAGATATTATGATTCTCATTATCTTTTTTCGTAAAATGTAGGCAGGAACTTTTAGATAAAAATAGGACAATGTGAGATATACCAAATGTATGCTAAATTTTCTTTAAAATAATAAATAAGTTAGTTCTATATACATGTATATATCTATTTAAAATTACTAATTATTTAAATTAAAAATAATTATGAGTCAAAAATGATAACATTCGTGAATAATTGCAATAAAAATAATTAGGCATTTTAAACATGAATATTGTCGAAATAATTGCGATGAATGTACATTTTGATATTTCTCTTGCACAAATATTATTTAATTAGTACAAAGAATTGTTAATTGATACATGCATAGATCATTACTTTATTACAGAAAATTTGCAAATCAACTTTTTTTGAAATGTTGAACTAATGAGTTATTTCTTCGAAAAATAAATTTTAATAAATAATATGTTTAAAAATGAACTTAATCTCTTTTTCTAAATTAAGATTTTTTTTTTTGGGGGGGGGGGGAAGTATTATAGTTTAACTTTCTAGAAAACAACCAAAACTGCTTTCGTAAATGGAAAAATGAATTAAAAATTTCTGAATAATTTGATGATATGCAAACCGTTACTAAAAAAATTTAAACAATTAGATTAAATGTAGCATTTAAGAATGCGCTAAGTGACATGAATATTGAAATATAATTCTAATAAGAGTTTTTTTTTTTTTCCATAAAAAGTTTACTTTATAGTAGTATGAGAGTACTTTAGTGAAATTATGTATTCTTTGAACTTTTATAAATGGCGTAAAATATCTCTCAAAGAATTTCAAACTGCTTAAATTGTTGCCGCATGACTTGTGATTGAAACAATGTGTTTTTAGAGATACGGTGTCTAAAGTCATGGCATACATGCGTAGAGTTGAAGGAGAACTCCAAACTGTTCCTTAAGGTTAAAGGGTTTGAAATATTCTCCCATTACAAACACTTCATATTTTTCAACCATGGTCATGTGACGAGGTAACACCTGAGCAGGCATTCTTCTCTCCTCATCTAGGCCACACCAATGGAAAGACATTGGACATCACAGAATAACGCGGACATGTACCCATCCTACGGATCTCTAGCAACCCAGTGAGAGTGAGAGAATGTGGTCGCTCTCCTAATCACTACTCGAGACAAATGATGCTTCATTTTCCGATGTTAACGAGAAATGACATGAAGTTACTGAGCAACTGGGACTCTAAAGTCATGACAGCATACACACGACTTGTTAAGACAAGCAAACAAAACAAAATTCTGTCTAGAAGGGGAAATGTGAAAGAGATCGACAAGAGTTGAAGCGGATTGTATTGTCTATAAAAGAAAATTAGCAGCTAAAGTGACTAAGCTTAAGCAATATCTAGATTCTCCAGTGTCAGCGACACCTTCATTAACAGAACATGCATGGTAAAGCAACAACTCTCAGTTGACATGTCACGGATGTTAATACCGAATCACAAACAACAGTGAAGCGCAATCACAAAACTAGGTTGATTTGTGAAAGATAGTAATATAATTGCTGAAACATCTTTCACACTTTTTTTCATGACACAACAGTTGAACATTTGGGAGCAGCAGCAAAAACGTTATGAGCCTGATTGTCTCCACAAGCTATCGAGCATAGATAAAGATCTATCACGTTGTAAAAAACTGTATCGTGATATATTTTTTTATTTTATTTTTTGCAAACCCAGTCGTAATTCTGAAAGGAAAAATAATTTGGAAGAAGTACAGAGATGTTTTAGCTGACCAGATCTATCCTGCCTCGCAAATTTTGTCTATTCTGTGGGATAGGATTTTACTACGTGATAATGCTACATTTCCCATTGCGGGATTTGCTCAATTATGCTTTGAGGAATATGAGGATGAAGTAACAATGAGCTTTCATACTCCCTTGATTACAATGTGAAGAACTGCTATGTGTTATTTCAGAATATTCAATCGTTCAGTGGTGTTCTATTCTTTCGGATATTCTACGTTAGTATCTCTCTTCTGTTGTTGTAGCACCAGCATGCTTCCCTGTAGCTAGTTCATATTTGGGCTCTACCAGTTAGATAGAAGCAACCTGATAGGAGTCTTTATAATTTAGAAGCAGGGACCAAGAAGAAGATTCCCCAGTACTTGGCTGCATCCTCAGATATATAACTTTACATGGAGGATATTGCGACCACAACATACATAATATACCCTAGCCGACTTTAGTGAATATGACGTATCTTTGGTTCATACGGGATTCGAACTAACATTACTTTTCGGTTACGAGAAGGACGCCCTAACTAAACAGTCCACCACTGCCCTATCTCTCTTCTGTCACTGTCACAATGTTTCCATGAAGAATAGTACAATATTCCTCTAAATACTATTCATCACTTGTATGAATCGTTTCCTAAGCAAGCGCTAATTGTATTACCTTCTAAACAAAGACAGAATTAAAAAGTTTACTTAAAAGCAAGAAAAAGCTATATAAATTAAGTTAAATTGATGTTTATACATTTATTATTCATAAATATTTTAATATCACGAATTGAAAGCAAAATTCACAAATTTTGTAAAAAAAATAGAAATAATCTTCAAAGTGCAGTTTTCAAAACTATTATTGGAATTATTATTAAAAATTAAATACTAATAAAAAATAGATTTTAATGTAAGTACAAAACTATAAATTTCTTTGACCAAATATTTTCATCTGGCAGTGGTGACTTTGTTTGTTAGGGCATTCGTTTTCATTAACTGAAAATAGTGAGTTTAAATTCCGACACAATCAAAGATCCGTCGTGTTTACTAATGGCATCTGTGGCATGTAAAATATGTCACCTATGTCCTCCATGGGAAATGATACGTCTGGTGTGGCAGGTCAAGTCTGGGTCTTCTACTTGGTCTCTTTTTCTAAATTATAAGGACCCTTGCATTTTCAGGAGCCCGATACATGGTACCTCATATAGGGGAGCACCCATTGGGTGCTCCACTATTTAAGGTGCCATGCAATGCTGAAAAAGTGAAAATCCTCATAGCATAACATTATATAAAAAAACACAATTAAATATTATTTCTTTTTTAAAAATAAATCTCTATGAAAAATTCATTATTCCAATATTATTTGTATTTTACTTATCAGTGATAAAAAAATGAATTTTATTTATCAGGAAAATGATGTCTTAAGTTAAAATTAAGTCTGATGGAATGATATTCAACATACCAACTTAAATATTGCTGGGTATTCGTAGATAACTTTAATATTTTAAAACCCACCCACTTTCGGGGTACACGATGTTATACCCATTAGATACCCTTCTAGATAAAGTGCCATCACATCCGACTTTGTAGTATTGAAAAGATGGGAAAAAGATCGTAAAAGCCGGGCATAATATAATAATAAATTACCATATTTTAATCTTACAAGAAAAATATTGTTAGACATTGGAAATTTTTAAATTTGAAGCATTTTAATTTTTCAAAACAACCCAAGATATCATTTTAAATTTTTTTAAATATATAAATGTTCATACACTTTTAATAATTCTTTCTATTAATAATATTTCTACACTGTTTATAAATAAGTATTTCTGCTATAAGATAAATATATAAGATATGTACATTAATATATAAGATATGTATTTGTGTACATATAGATTGCATAAATAGATCAACTATTATACTTTGCTCATTCTTAGTAGAAACACACTTTAAGCATCCACATTTTAAACTAGTAAATTAACAATATAAACAAATTATACAAGAATGGAACATAAATTCTCAACAACCGCTGCTGTTTCATATTTTCCGGTCATTACCAATGATAAGAATCAACGGTGTGTGTGATTCACTATAAAATATTGACTTATCCTCCTTCCTGATAAGGGCTTACAGTTGGAATGATAATGGTAAACTGTTATGAATATTTTATTCCTAACGGTTTGAGAAAGAGGAAATTCATCTGTTTATTTGGCGTGCTTATAAAGAGCATGGAATCGGAAATTAGTCAATGTGTCTCCGTTTCCAGATCACAGGTAAGTTGTTGGCCTATCGGTGGTCGTATTCAAAAATGAAATCTTCACATTTATTATAACAATCTTTTTTTTAATTTTTTACTTTCATCTTCATATTTTTCTTTGTATTCTAGAAATATATATGTATGTATATGCGCCCAGTATTTAAAAAAGAATGACCTTATTTAAAATGCATGTATATTATTAAAATTACTTAACAAAGAAACTTAAACTTATTTTATATATAAGAAATAATATAGGTTATGATATATTAGATTGGTTGAAAAGACATCCCCATTATTTTTACGTGAACTTTATGAAACTTCTTTCGGATTCACTTTGTGAAAAGGCTTAAAGCTATTTTAAGTTCGATCTTTAGGTCCTGGGTGACTACGACTGCTAATATGCAATCAATTTCGATCATTTCTGATAGTTTATTCACGTTTTTGATAACGTTGCACCCTTGCGAGATCATCTTTAACATCAAAAATACCAGAACGGAATCGACGAAACTAAAATTGCACGTAACTGGCTGCTACAGTATCCGAAATCTTAAACACCATTTACAGTTTTAGCCGCCTGGCTTGCATTTTTGCCTTTATGAAAGAAAAACTGAAAATGTACCAAATTTTCTTTTGGTTGGCTTCCATTTTTAACACCTTGTAACTAACAATTAAAGGGATCAAACAAAAAACAGCAAACGAATTATCTTAGTGCGAAATGTCATATTTCCAACGAGCTTAAATCCAAAGTTTTTTTTATCTATACTTTACGAGATATTGATCACTACTATCCAAAAATATCTATCAAAAAAATAATGGATTTCTTTTTCCCCAAACTAATATAAATAATACGAAATATTTTTACAAATAAACTTGAGAATTCTTAGTGTGTTGGTATTTGGAGACTTGACGAATGTCCCAACTGTAGTCAAATTCGCTACAAATTATTGCGAGCACGTTTCCATCAATTTTTTCCGCAGTCGCTTCTATGCTTGTTCGCAATTTTGTTGTGAGCTCTGATAATCTCGGTGGCCAGATATGTTTCAATAATCACGGATGTTTGGATCATCCGCTCCCGAACCACTGATTCATAGGTGAGGAATGCAAGTAGCACAGGTGGTTCAATACCATAATATTCTTTAAGAATATCATGTTGAACAGTTGTTACGAAGTCACACTTCGTGAAGTGTTTTAACACAAAACGATTTCTCTTATGGAATCTTCGCAAATTGTGAAATGGTGAATGAAGACAGTGTTACAGCAACCTGGCTATGGTTTGTTTGTCACTTAACGGTCATTTTTTTATACCCGCGGTCTAATTTGACCGGGATCAACACTTTAAAGTGGATTGCGAAGCACTACAAACATCCATGCGCAGAGTGGAATTCGAACTTACGAATTGTTGAACTGAAGGCATGAGTGTTAACCGCTCGGCTGTCAGCTTGGCCTGCTACCTGTTAACAATTACATCAAACTTTAGTTTTTTTCTTATCAATTGGTACATCATTCAATCAAAACAGATTAAAATCCGAATGATTAATTTTTTGAATTATTTTTTGATTAATTTCTTTTTTGTATGTGTATATATATATATATATATATATATATATATATATATATATATATATATATATATATATATATATATATATATATATATTATAAAATTAATAAATATTTTCAGATGTTACTGGATAATTTTTTATGAATGAAAGGACACAAACAGGAAATTAATCCATGGAAAAAAGAAACATTAAATATTTAATAAACAGGATTTTTTTTTCTTTTTTTTGCATATTGCGTAACGGAAAAAAAAAAAAACGTAATAAGTTTTAGGAAAATAATTTCTCTGACTGAAACATGAGTTTAAAAATGTCTTAAGCAGTTTCAGTTTAAAAATGAGAACATGAAGTTCTACAGTTTAATTTATAAAAGTGTGTACATTACAAAACAATTACAGTTTTCAAAGCTATGTTTTGCATCGCTAAATGAAATCTCATACTTAAATTAGTTAAAAGCAAATCGAATGGAATATAGAATGATTGAAAATTGTTTACAGAAACAAAATTATTAAACACCGAAGTCAGGAGTCTTATCATTCACGTTTCTAAGCCTTTGCAAATGTTGGTAGGCAATGGAAAAGGAGAAAACGCATTTGCTGAAAGAGGGAAAAGAAAAAATGTTTTTTTCGAAAATCCAAAAAACTAAAATTAGTCAATGTGAATATTTTAGGAACAATTATACAGTGGGAATGTTTTAAAAAACATGATCGGATGCGTAAATATTTTTTTTCTACATTTTCAGCGGTAATACTTAAAAGAGAATAGTTTCAAAAGGGAAAATAGAAGTACATACTTCTTTCTTGAAGCGAGAAAAGTTCCAGTATGGAGTATACCACTTAAATTGATTATATAATGACATAAATTTTAATTCGTTCTGCGTTTCGAATCTTTCTCAATTCAACTCCAAATAATTGTGCTTGTCCACCGGTCACTCCTGTGGACAAACACAATAAAGATGCTCTATTAACTACACTAGCGATTTTCTTCTTTACATTTTCTATTATAAATTTGAGAAGAAACATCGTTTTAATAATAAAATTTCTCAGACTTCACTAACACAAAATGTTTCGTGTATTTTACAGAGAAATACTCCATGTAGCTGTCGGTACGATGCTTTGTAAAATAAAATATGAAAATTGAAATAATTTTGGGCGGTGATGGAAAGGGTTTAGATCAATTGCTTCAATTTTGTTTTCTCTCTTTATCGCTCTTATAAACAGCCAAAAGTTGAGTAAATTTTGAGAAAGTGAAAATAGTAATTATAAATTTGCAACAAATGATTGCTCTATTAAATTATTGCACATTTTGAATTGATGATAATTGATTGCACATTAATTATTCTCTCAATAGAAGCTTTCATACATTTATTACAAGTCTCTTAAAATTCGAAACATTTTTAAATATACTTTAAGATCACTTGATATTGAAATAGGCTAAACCAAACATTTTAAAAATTATATTTCCTTTGTTTATTCTTCTTTTTTGTTATAGTGGAAATTTCTCCCACTATAACATAAATGTGTATATATATATTTATATTTATATCTGTGAGTATAATATAAAGGAAGAGTATTATTAATGTTATATTTAATTCTTTCGTTTATCATTAGGTATTTTTTAATAAATCTTTTCAGTAATTAAAATGCCTCAGAAATTTGTTATTTATTTTTCGATTTTTTGACACCATTTTCACTTATTCTGCTTTTGTAAAATTACTCTTGGCTAATGTTTGATTTTCTTTTTAGCCCATTTTCATTATTATCATATTAGTGTAATAACAGAATGATAATACATTCTTCAATGCATTTCCTTATTATTTCGCTATTTCCTTTTTCTATTGACATCGGATCCTATAATTTAATAAATGATTTACCAAAGAATTAGATTTTATTTCTTAAAATCATTTTAGTATATTTGTTATAAGACATCTATTGTATCTATACCAAAATGTAAAATTAATCATCCTACATGTCATTCCACTTGTATTTAGATAAAATTATAACATTCCCTCAAAGTTTTATGGCAGCCTCACCCTTCTAGCGTGAGAAATTCACAGGAGTATCTTAGAATTCAATTTTAATTTCGCTCCTTAAATCTGTTTCAGAAATGTTTTTGCTTCTTATTCTCACCGTCTGTTTTCTTGGAACAGCCCTGAGTGCTAAGAACGATGGCGTAATATCTTCATGTCCTGATGGAATTCCTTGCCCGAATGGGAGTAAGTGTGTTTTCATTTTGCATAAAATTATTTTTTGAGTAATAGGTAATTAGTTTCAGTAATTATAATTACGTATGAAAATATTTAAAAAAAAAAGATTTTTTAAAAATAACTTGAATTTTATATATAAAATACAAAAAAAAAAAAAAATAAATAAATAAATAAATCCCCTATTGGTTAATCAACCTTCTAAAAGGAGCTTATTTGGAAAAATCTCTCTGCGACCTATATTGTAATTACAAGCATTTTCTCTCTTGATTATATGGTTTCAGAACCTAGGTAAGCTACTACATGCACGTCAGACTCTTGTAATTTCCCCAGGTTTCCTTCTTTGGGACACTTGAATGCGGCTTACATGAAGAGTTCTTGCAGAAAGAGAAAATAGGAAATGCCCCGTAGCAGCATCCTTAGACTATTTACTGGGCGAATGTGAAAGCCTTTTCTATTTCGAGGTACAAGAATAATTCATTTTTGCTAGGTTTGTGTCTCTGAAGCTAATATAAATCTCATCCAATCCTTTTGATCCGCGTTGTGGACTGTTTAACGGCCTAAGGGTGTTGTAATGTAATTTAACGTCTATTGTGTAATTGCCTTTCGAGAGTACTTCTCATAGATAACGGACCATATTCTTGTGTCGCAAAAGGAGGAAATCCAGGAAACTCCCAAGCAACCACCTCAACAGATATGCATGTCGAAACGTAACATTCCATCTCCCATTATTCAATAGTAACTAGGATCACACTTGGAACATTTTGCACTATAGAGCTATATCCTATCAGTAAACCACTGTGATCTCCAAACCCGTTAATGAAATATAATTAGTTGGAAGGAAGAAAATCATTTTTAAATATATAAGTATAATTTCTTCTCTCAATAAAATCATTATTGATTACTGCTCGAAATCTAGATGTAATGTACACTCTGAATATTATCTCGACTACCTATATAAAATATTATCAGTAGAAATACCGAATCTATTCTATATTTGCAATCTCATTGAAATTCTAGAACGTTGATTAGTTATGAATTACGTAATCTATTTTTAATTTTTAGTATGCTGCAAGAAATATGTGTTTGGCAAGACATACGAGTGCTGCTCAGGTGGCTATACATGTAAGAAGTTTCTCTTCTTCGCACAGTATTGCAAACTCTCATACATGTATGATGATGGTTTTGAAGATCGCACGAATTCAAGAATTATGTCTGATATAGATTTTACGCGGAATATGGCTCAAGCTCTTCAAGAACAGAACGAGAACCGAATGACTTAAGCAATTTTGAATTCATTTATATGACTCAGAAAAACAAATCCTTAATCAAAATATCTACGAATACTATTCCTTCCCCATCGATATTTTGTAAAATATTCAAAAAATAAAATATATTTCTAGTTCAGTGTGATTATTTGTATTATGTTTACTTACTGTGAAACAAATTAACCTTTGTTACAAACTTTTATTATTAATTGTTCGATTTTTTTTTAATTGTGAAATATGGGAATTGCAAAATGATTTTTTCTGTTTCAAAATGGAGCTTGGAAAGGAATTTTAGAATTAATAATTTTAATATGAAAATCTTCTTAATATTTTAAGTGTTCCTTAAGAGATCTTGGATTATTAAAACAATATATACATTTTTAGAAAATATGCATGTCTCTAATCATAAAAACATTTTTAATTTATTTTAAAACTGATCTAAGAGCTAATAATAACTTTTTCTTATGATTAGCTCTTGTGTGTGAGTAGGACCAATTTTTAAATAAATTAAGAATACCCTTCAGTTAATCCATATTCTAGGAAATATTTAAAAGATAAAAATTATATTTCTTGTTCAGTGAGGTTCTTCTTATATTGTTTACTTATTTGTGAAATAAACGTATCTCTATTAAAGATATTTAATGGTAAATTTTATATTCTTTAACTAAAAGTTTAGGAACGCAAATGATATACTGAAACTCTGTTTGGTTAATCAGAGCTAATAATTTGAATATGAAAGAATAATTTGAGTGTTCGTTTTTGAGCGGTATATTCGTAAAGATTTTGGATCAATAAAACAGATAAACGAATTAAATCAAGAAAAATGATCACAGTAAGCAAAATAAAAAATTAGGAACATTTAATTTTTTCCATTCACTGAAAGTTTCATAGGTATGTTATATTATTGCTAACATTTTGCTTTTCACCCAAAACCTTTTCACTCGTCCACGTGTGACTCTCCCCAAGCTGGGTGGTTGATTTCCGGATGTGAGAAAGAGATAACTAGTTATCACTCTTTGTGTTCGGCTTTTTTCAAGTGATAAAATTATTTTTATCTCTAAATTCTTCTAATTTTTTTTGTGTACGTACTTAGCAACCAATGTTTGCATACAATTTTGAATACATCTGAAAGCAGTTCCTTTGCCATGTTTACAAAGAAGTAATTCACCTTCTTAAAATTTGAGTTCTAAATGTCTTTATCTTTGTGACTAATGTTGTAGCCATCAAATTTAATTAACTTTGTGGACAAATGATTCTTTTAAGACATTCAGCCCTAATAATAGATATTGTATACTATTATATAAAGGTATTTGTATGTGTTAATGTTTTATGTCACAAAAACTCTGATTCCGGGGTTAATCTGATTCCAGATTCTACATTGTAATTACTTATATTTTTAACAGACCAGTGCTGTAGCCATCAATTTTTATTCTGATGTTTCACAAAATAAGCGCAGTTTGTCTGTACCTCCCCTTTAAGTTAATTTAAATAAATTTTGGATAAGCGTTTTGTGTTTCAAAAAAAAAAAAAAATTAATCACATTTATTTTTAAGTGATTTTACTAAATACTGTAAAAATAGTAATATGTTCCTCTATCTTACATTTCCATATTTCAAAGCTGTTTTGAATCATATTATTTATAAAAATTGTTTAACTTGGAACATAAAATTTTAAAATTATATTACAAGAGTTTAGCTCGTAAAGAAAATATGCATCAATAACAGAGCAATAAGATTTTATTCATTTATGCAAAATTCATCGTAACTTGTTTTAAAGTTAAGAAATAAATACAATGCTGGTATTCGTCAGGCTGATAAAGATAGAATTATTGACATTAATCACATTATGAATCAACATCTATATAAAATAACAAGAGTTGGAAAATGGGGTAATCCAATGTGACACAATGCAGATAAAAAGCAGGTTGAGAAATACTTTCCAAAATCTAGAATTCTGTTTGAGTCGAGTGAATAAGCAGAAATGAGCAATTTCTGTTAATGTCAAACGTCGTATATTCGTAGCACTTCTTATAGATACAGAAATCAGCATCTAAAGTATAATCACAAGCTTTACTGAAAAGTGAAGCAATATGTTCTAAATTAAATCTATCATGCAACTTGATCTTCTGTACAAAGCGAGTACCTGGAAACAGATTTCGATGGCGTTTAACGAATTTTCAACTGAAAATTAAACATATCACCTGTGAATTAATTTTAAAATAAATTGTATTTTACCGTCACTAATATAACCTAAGCTGTAATTTCAAATTTTGAAAGTTTATAATCGAACCATATTTAGAGACATCAAGGCTTGCATACATTTTGCAGTTGGACACACCTGACATAAATAATAACTCAGTGTGGACCAATGTTGTCAAGCATTATCGTTCAGAAAACGAATACTTACTATATACATCACAGCTCCTTAAAAACTTAAAAAACATATTAAAGTTTTTCCTCATTACGACAATGCCAATGTTTCTAAAACTTCGATTTCTCAAATATAATTAACGGAATATATCACTACCAACTTCTTTCTCAATGAAAAATTGTCAAGAAAAGATTCGTTGATGTATCTTGTCTCTAAAGTGCACAAAAAGCTTCTGTTTAATAAATCCACATCAAATAAGTTTTGTTTCTAAGATTGTCAATTCAATGTTCTTCTAAGATTGTAAGGGTTTTTGACATAACTATCCAGTGAAGTGTTATTGCACCAGCATGCTTCCCTATACTGAGTTGGTCTCAACCAGTTAGAAGCAGTTGGGTACATAGGCATCGAACAGAAAAAATAAAATTGAAAAAAAAAAGCCTGCAATTATTAAAAAAAAATCATTAGTACTTTATTTTTATCCTCTTATCATGCGTATGCTTTAAATTTTTTAAGCAGTTTTCACACGTGTGTCAACGTTAGACTTTAAAATAACAATTTTAAAGTACTAATAGTAATTATATACAATTAGTCCATTAATTATTCAGGTTGCTTCTAGTAACCTGGTGCTTATGTGTATTATCATGGAATAATTTCAACAGAAATATTTTAGATTAACATTTTATATAATTAATGAAATTACTTACTCATATATATGTTAGACAAGTTCTTAGTAACTTAAAATTATATTTTTGTCCTTATTTAAATTGTGATATATTAATTCCCTTAAGAACTCTTTCATAAACTTATAATTTAAAATGAAAAATAGGTATGTTTTAAAAAATTGCAAAAAAATATTATGTTATATATTTCAAACAATTTCTTTAAAACAATTATTAAAAAAAATATCCAGTTTGAAAAAAAAATGAAATATCTGTAATTTATAGGATTGGTATTTTTTAAATACTTTTATTTAATATACTTGTATTTATCGTATAGCATAAAAACGTTTGAGGATAAAAATGCATTTATTAGCATACATAATTTTTTAACTTTTTTGATAACTGCAATTGAAATCGTTAGTATCAATTTACGTAATAGAAAGCTCAGTTATCATTCAAATTGTATGTCTTTAAATTAACAAATTTCTTAGGTGTCATTATTATAATCAAATTATGGTATTTCAAAACGTTCAATATTTATGTCTACTGTAAGTCTTCAAATATGTAACTGTAATAACTATTTTCATATTAATGTGATTCTGTTAAATAAAAAAGGATATCAAAATATGTACCTTACATTTAAACTAAATGGTTGGTTAGGTTTCGTGGCGTAAGATCCAATAAGGACAATCTGTGCCAAATTTAACCTAAATATTTTAATACAACGCAAATTAACATGCAAATTGCCAACAATAATTCTGCGATCTGATAAGTTTTTTGCATAAATCTAATTTGTTTACATAATTTGAAAATATATGCTACAAAGTAAATAAGATTAAAAAATCTCCGAAATTTGATTAATCTGAACTATAAGGTCGTTAAGAAAATTTTTTACTATAAGCCAATGAATGGTAGATGGAAAAGAAATCCGATTGAGAGCTTTATTTGATTTGTGCCCACAAATAAGAATATTTCAGTATAACGGTTTTTCTCGACTGGCAATACAACAGTGAATAACTGCTATTTTGCATAAATCTTTGAGACTAATTAATACAGAAAGTTAACGAATTGTCTTCATTCAGTAGCTGATAAAACAATGTTTATCTTATTATTTTCATTACAGTTGCTAATCAAGCTGATTTGTACTCCATGCCAGATTGCACAACAGGAAAATGTAGCTTAACTGTGTAATCAAATGCTTGAAAGAATAGTATTAATAATGGAATACATCTACTACAGATATTTTAAGGGAGATCCAATAATTATAAACCACTCTTGTTTATGCAATCAATTGCTACAGCTAGAGCTTAGGTTCAAATTATAACATTGATTACTTTAAATGAAGCCACAACTAATACCATTTGTAGTAATCAATTATATCCATTGTTAAATTATATCAGAACTAAAGAGCTAAAACTTTTGAAGTCATTTGAAGCTTTGCTAGCCATTTTACAAAACTTAATTATAAAACTAAAATGAGGTGGTTAAATTGAGGAAATAAACACCATTATTTTGTTTCTTTAAAAGAAAAATTCAGGAGAGTTTCAGAATTATAATCTTTCTGTTCAATGCACACACACATTATCATATTTACATTAGTTTAATATTCAACTTCAAGAACATCAGTTAAAATCCCATTTTGGAACAGGCTAAGCCGGGATTCGAACTCACCACGAGAACGATGCCCTACCCAACCAGGCCACTTGAGAAGAAATCATTGAACTATGATTGATCGGCTGTTAACAGAAAACAATCAATTAAAAAGCAGGTCACAAAATTTCAACTGAAACATTTGGGTCATTTTGAAAACATACATTTGTTTAACACTTAGGGGGGGGGGAATATTTTTTTTTTAATAACTTATAATTTCAATCTCTTACTTCAGCTGACGGAAAATTTGAGAATGACAAAATTATAGAAAAAAATAACACATAATTAGTAATAATAAAGCATCATAAGCCAGTCAAAGTCTTCTCATATTTTTGTCAGTTTTTCAATGAATTTCTCAATTTAGATTTTGTACCATCTAAATCTGAAAAAAGATCATTGATAGAGTTAACCTAAAAAAAAAATTTACCCTGGAATATAAGGATGTTCCTGGATTTATCCTAGAATTTGGAATATACAAATGGATTTAGGATATATAACTGGATATATACATAAATAACTTTTTCTTGATATTTGAGATAGCAAATGTAAATTTTTCATATCCTTCTGATGCACACAAAATAGGTTTTTTTCTGAAAAACAATCATTTATACTCTATCTCTTTGCTATATTTTAAAGCATTTTTCTGCAAATTATCATAATTTATAGATACCAACAGCTATTATAAGCAAATGGTTCACTTAATAATATCTTAGCTTTATCTATGCAACAATAGAAATAAAAAAAAATTAAGAATAAAGAGTTGAATTCTAGCACAGAGAGCCCACACCCTTATCGTGTTAAAATTACACCATTACCCTTATAATTATCGTGAACAATTTGGTATGTTGATAACAAATATGGCGATAAATTCCACCAGTCTTGGTAATGCTACTTTGATACACTAGATATGATGAACCTAACTATTTCTGGAATTCTTATTTTGTTCTGCCTTGGCACTTTTTCATTAAGGGTGTGGGCTCTCCAAGGTTTGTTTTGTTGGGTTTAATGGCACAAGGTCCAAAAGAGGACATGCTGCTCCAATGGGCTCTCCAAGGATTTTACTGAAGAAAGATATGAGAAGTATGCAGAATAAGACAAAACATTCCAGTTTATCATACTTAAATTCTATTTTATAGTCTTACATAAATTTTATAAACTGTCGTGGCAAAGAAGCATTGCTTATTTCGAAAATGTAAAAGAAGAATTCTGAAGTCCCAAGAAGAGTATATAGTAGACATATTGATTTGTAAAAGAGCTTGATTGTAATCTTAAATATAAATTTTACTATTTATGTAATAAAAGATTATCTAAATAAAATACAAACTTGATTTTATATATTATAGAATTCAATAAAGCTGTTCAAATACAAAATTTAAGCAAGACATTTCAAAAAGCTTTTCTTATTGTCATATCAAATTATGTTGTGCTATTACTCGAAACACAAGCCAAAAGCAGTGAAAAATCACAATTATCAAGTTAAATAGCATTTTAACACAAACTTTTTATTATTCAATAATTTTTAAGAGAAAATTCATTTAAACAGCAAGATTCTTTAACACTTTAATCTTCTTTTTCATAAATTTTTTGATATTTTTGCGATAGTAAAATTTGGTTTGCAGAAAACTTAAACTATACGTAAGCAATTTAGCCTATAATATTCTCGCATGTAACACTAAAATTAAATTGATTTCCAAATTTTGTTTTGTAAGAAAAATAATATTCTTAACATAATTATCAAAACAAAAAGACAAACAAAACTTTCTCGGAAACAAGTTTTTATTCTATCACTTGCTCTGTGCACAAAATTGCATAAAAGATTTACATATAATTAGAAGACATGTTCAATGCATCTATATGGAGACTACATAGTAAAATTACATTCATAACACATTTCAGATCGCAACTATAGCAACCTTAAATAGCTGCATGTCATTCCGCATATAAAATAAATAAAAGAATCAAAATATCACAGTTTCTTACACAACAAATTTAAAATTCTAAACTTATAACATATCTTCTAGTAGTTAAATACAGATTTTTTTCAATAAATATAAAAAGCTAATATTTATCATTACATAGCTTTTTTTATTATACCTGAAATTTATATATATATTCATATGAACAGTTACACATAAAGCAGATTTCAAAATCGATATTAGTGACTAGTAAATAAATAATTAAAATCAAAGTTTGTTAAATCACACAATTTTCTAAAGGAAGAGAGAAATAAAATAATAGCTTTGAAATTAAATAATTACAGCTGTCATAAACATGATGTAAACCATTTAGCTAACAATAAAAAGGTCATGGGAGATCTTCGCAATAGTAAAAGTGAAATAAGAAACAAATTATATACAAAATTGGTTTCAATATTTATTATATAAGTGAGAGAAATAATTTTATTTCATTGTCCACTTACAAAACGTTGTTTTTAATCAGACAAACTAAATTTAAAGTTCTCTGTACAAATGTTTATTTACATAAATGTATATTTATATATACACAGAGTCAAGCATCTCAATATCTTTAGTATCACGCATGAATTTGTGAATGTGGGTGAGTAATATAAATACATAAAAAGGTAACTAAATATTATTTTGAACTTTAATAGAGTACAGAATTTTTTTTTCAATTAATCGTTAAACTTAACAATCTTTTCATCAAAAAATAAGAACATTTACAAAATTCTAATCAATTCATTAAATTAACATATATTTACGTATATATGCTAACTGTTGCATTGTATCATCAAAACTGTAAGATAAAAGTGAGAGTATTTCAAAATATCATATGAAGCTTTTGGTTATTATTGGGTTATTTTTATAATAGTTGGTTAGGATTGCACATTGTTTAAAATAAAGAATGAACTGACTTGAAGCCATAATATTTTTCATATAAAGTAATTTAATACATAAATTAAAAGTTAATTTTAAACACTTACTTTGAAATAATTTTGCTTGATTTACTTATACATAAATCTTACCAACTATAAAACTAAAATTAATGTTGTATCACATGGCAAATTTATTTTCAGAATGAATTGACTTCACTGTTAAAAACAATAAACTAATAAAAGATCTCAGTAATCTTTTTTCCCCATAGTTACAGCGAAGTATGATTACAAATTGCAATAAGTTAAATAACATTTTATTTAAGATCACAAAGAATCATAAGCTTTTCTTGGGGTAATAGAGGATAAAAAATAGTTAATGTTTACAAACATAGTAAAATGTTTTGCAAAAGCTGCAGATTGTGTGATAAGTATTCTTTCCTCGCAATGGAAAATACTATAAAAATTTAATTCCATCAATACACATGCACTTTGCTACTTTAGGATTCAACATAAAAGTAAGGAATTGGTTTATTGCAACTAACTACATACATCAATATTATGCATTTGAATGCCATAGAAAATAAGTTTTTTCTCCCACATAATTTCCATAGTTTCTTATACTTGATGCATTCTATTGAGTTATTTTCCCAATTTTATTTTATTAGAAAAAAAAAGATATTTTAAAAATTGTGTTTTTCAAGTTATTCATTTAATGCTCTAACACAGTAGTTGACCTAAGAACATTATGTTTTATAAAAAATTAGAGCAGTCACTTAAAATTTACCTTCACTGATGATATGACACAATATTGCTAAGTGGCAAATGTAATAAATATAAAATTTTTCCATAATATTTTAGCCATATTATGGTACTCCCTATATTGATTGCTGTAAGAGTTGGGTTCACTCTGGCCTAATGGTAGGAAACAACTTTTCAGAGCAAATGATCTCAGATTTGATACTAACAACTGCTGAACAATGGGAAATGAATGCTGTGTTTCTGCATGCATGTCCATCTGAGTGTAGGCTTGGAAGTATTCCAGACTTTCTTCTTTGTGAGTGTGAATACAGTCTAACATTGAAAGTCTTTCAGTAAAGCAATCATACAATGGACATTAAAATGCTTAATTAAACAAATTTAGACAAATGTGATGTTTTGACAAAATTGTTTTAATTCGTCTCATAACTATGAGCTCTTTTACTAACCCATTCAAAATTAAAAATATTATCAAAATTCAAAGCTTAATTAAAGGTATAGATATGCATGATATTAGTCAAAAATAAAAAGAGATAAAACATGTCATATGTATATAGACATGCAACTAATTACAGGGCCTTGACTTGAAAAATTCATGAATTGATTTCCAATGAATGAAATATAAGTAAACCCATATGTTATACATTTCAATGAAAAGTTTACATGACTATTGCATAGAAAGAACGCATGAAAGTTGATAGAAAAGATCAAGTTACTGAAGAGGATAAGAATAAATTTGGGAAGATGAAGTATGGAAAAAGAAACCCTATCAAATTAAATACATGAAAGGTAGTAGAGAAATAAACACCTTTTATATGGTAAAATGGTGAATTTTTGAATGTAATAATGGAACAAGTTTAGGTATGAGTTCCTTTATTATTTATACTATTGAAAACCATAAATGTTATAAAAGTGAACAGTTTTAGACAATTAAATTTAACTAAAATTTTAAGAATCCAAATATAATTGTTCAAGCAAAATTCAAATGGGAGAACATGGTTTGCAATTAAAAGATGCTCAAAAATTACATAGTGACATTACCTCAAAAATTTTTCATTTAATTATAAAAGATATAGTAAATGCATATTTTATACACATAAAAAATGTTTAGAAAAAATACTGATAAAATATTGTCTTAATTAGTGAAATATTTGTGGAATAAATTCAACATTTAACACAACTGTTGTCCAATTTTCAACAAATAACCAATATAAAAATAAATGCAGAATGATAGCAACTATTTTAAAAGCAGTTAATTTAAGAAATGAAGCAGAATTTAATGGGTATAAATATTAATTTGCTTCAAATATATGAATAATAAAAATATTTATCAATATCTTCAAAAATCTAGATTTTTTGCTGCCCATGGGATAAAAAGTGATAAGCATGCAGTTTAAAGGTTTCACAATGAAAATAGAGAAGCAAGCAATTATTAAATTAGCTATTTTAATGCATGTTTTGGAAATATAAAACACAATCTCTTCTTTGAAAATGATATTCATTTGTAAATAATACATACAATATGATGAATAACAAACAAGTTGAAATGGTTATACACGTATAATATAAATTAATTTTATTATAATTTAAAGATCATTCTGTCAATTTAAAAGCAATGACTTTTAAATTTAAAGACACTTAAAGATTTTGATAATCAGCACAAGAATATAGAATTAACGTAGATGAAACATTATCAATGAAATTTTCCTGGCTTAAAATCTTCATTACTTCTTGAAAAGGAGGAGAGAAAATTGCTGTTAATTAGGCACTAAATTTTTAAAGTATTTTTGTTAAAATGCTATATTTAGATATTTCTATGAGAATAAATTAAAGAACAATAACCATGCATTGTGTCACTCTTTGTACCAAATACTTTGCTTTGAGAAAAGGTCATACCAGGAGAAAGAAAACAATCAGCTCAAAATCTTTAAATTGAAGAACTATTGTTTGAGATTCATTCATAACACAAGTGTAACTTAAGTTAGTTTAACATTTTTTAGCAATAAGTTATCCAAAAACTTCAACACATGAAAATTATTAATTAACTAATAGTACATATATATCCATCATATATAGTTAAAAAATAATCTGCCAAAATTAAAATTATGTTTCTTAACTTTAAAACAAGTTCATGTTAAAAATTCAATGAAAGGGAATTGCTTAATTCTTCCAGTTCTTTTTAAAACTAAAATAAAAAAAACTTATTAATTCAAATTTATTTTTTATTCCTAAATATAAAATTTGTGTATACTTTGGAATTATCTAAAACTTTTATATAAGTCATATTTCTGCCAAATTTATGTATTACACACATAAAATGATTACAGTATTTTATGAATACGACAAGGGAAATTTTCTTAATTCCTTTTTTTTTAAGGAATTAACACAAATCACATTTTTTAAATTCAAGAAATATAATCTTAATTCATAAATCTTGAAACATTTAAATAATTTAATTAATATATATATATATATTGTTCTGATTCCAATGTAGCAATTTGTAAATTTGTTTCAATTACAGATTGCTGAAGTGACATACAATCTATTCTGAATTGCACATCACTGTCAAATCTATTCAATAAATGACGGTAGAAAGGCAGATTATACTATTTATTTCAATCTATCTAAAACAAACTATAAGCTTCATTATGCTTGATAATTTCTGAATAAATTTTCAAAATTGTTTTGGTATTCAACAAAATTCTTAAGAAGAATGGAGCAGCTTAAAATGTTCATTATTATATGAGATATGAACTGTAATTTTAAATATTAAAATTTAAATAAAATCTAAATTGCATAGTAAACTTAATAAAATCAGAAGAACCTATATACAAAAACAATAAAGACTATGTTACAAATACCATTTTATAATCAATGCATACACTGATAAAATTAATTTCCTTTAAGCATTTCTTAAATAAAATTAATTTTACTAGCAATAGCAAAATATTACAAATGATGTGAAAAAAGAGTTCTTTATATACAAAACAATTAAATCACAACGTTTATTAGAGGGGGGCAAGAATAAAAAAGATGCATACTGTAGTGAATGTACGTAGTAGAATGAATGAATGTGTAGCAAATGTGAAATAATTTAGAAAATAATATAAAAAAATAAGCAAGTTGTGGAAATAGAGATGAAAGTAGCTCTATACAGGTTTTCACATAGATAACTAAACATTAAGTTCAATTATTTATTACATCAATTGTATTATGAACAACAGTAAAAAATGTCATAAAAGTAGAAATCTTTTCATTGATTCTAAAAAAATATATATTAAGTTAATAGTATTGTGTTCTGATGGTGGAACAATAGATTCATTACATGATATTTTTCATTTAAACAATACAATTTTGTTAGATAACATTTTAGCATAATAAAATATTTCTTTTATCAAACAGAGTAAATTCATATAATTGGAAAACTGTTAAAAAAATAAATTAAAATTCATTTAGCAAAATATTCCACTCGAAATCTTGACAAAAGGAAGATTGCAATTAAAAATTAATGCATAAATGAATTCATTTTCAAAACCATTAGTGAGTAAAAGATAGTATTTGATAAATATAAGTTTCATGTCTTAAGATACAATTGTATTGTGAAAGAAAAACGATAGTTTTATTAACAAAAATGCCTTAATTTTAATAATAAATATATATTGTTACAAATTAAAATTTTCAACTTCAATTTCTTTTCTATTTTTATTTAAAAATATTTCTTGCATTCAGACAAAAAAATGTTTTGACAAATTTTCAAATCTTAGAATAAACTTTATAAAATATGTGAAAAAAGCTTCAAAATACTTAAAACATTTCAATAAATGATTCTTGTTTTAATAAAAATTATTAGCTTTATATTTCATGAAAAGAACTCTTATTATTTTTGTTATTTTTTTATGCAATTTGAGATACAGCAAGAAAACAAGATCTGTTTATAATAATATATGAATTAAATGTATTTATTACTTCAATGCCTATTAAATTTTTTAAACTAAAATAAATGTTTTAGGCACAGAGCATATTTAGTTTCATTATATATATATTTTTTTAAAGTGATATAAACATACCAGTTGATAATTAAAAAAAAGTAAAAAATCACATATAAAATCATTAAAAATAAACAAAAAATTCACTATTGCAAAGATCTCCCCTAAATTAAAGTGCATAAATGCTTTACCATATTTCTAATTGCCATGTTTAAAAATATACAACAAACAGGAATTAAAATGAACATGGAAAACATGCAAAAAAGTGGAATGTAAAGTACACACATGAAAGTCTAATTCAGACATTTGTTCCTATAAAAAAAATTACATTATGCTAATTTCTTTCTTTCATGTATCATTTTATAAGGCTCACATAGAATAGCGAAGAAAATATTAAGCTCTCATAATTTATTTTCAATGCACGACAATTCAATTTGCTACATATAGACAAGGACAGGGAAAAATAAATAATTGCATTTTTTTCAGTTTGTCAAAAATTTATCAGCTTAACAAATTATGGAAGAAGTTGATCTTAGTGAAACAATGATACATAGAAGTGCCATTAAATACTTCAAAAGGTAAATAATGCATATTCTCATAAATTTAGAGAAAAGGAGCACTGAACCAAGGCAAAGGCACTTCATGGTAAACAGGGTATTTAGCAATAAATGATACATTCCCAAATATGCTAATAAGAATGGCACTGATAACTTTTCTATACTTCTGCCTTCATACATTTACAAATACTCCAAACTCCACACATTGTAATGAACAAGATGATCATTTGATTTATAACTGTAATTCATTATTAAGACTTTGAGGAAGTTTTTTGAAAAGGCTTGATTAGATACAATTTGTCACCTCTAGGACTAGTATAGATGGGAGCTCGCTTGTAGTGTTCCACTAGATCATCCAAAGTGTCAAACCTTCTCTGACCAATGCAAAAAACACGCCCTTCAACATGAACTCGAAAGTGTTTATTCCTTGCTGTAGCTTTCAAAGAAATGGAATAATCACCAACCTGTTGCAAATAAAAAATATATATTAGCAAGTAGTCACACCAATCATAAGCAATTATGCTTAATAGCATATATACAAAATAATTACAAAGAAAATACATAAAAATAAATTTAAATAAAAATTTTACCAATACATAAATACAAAATAATCTTTTTTTTAATATTTTAAAAAGAAATTTAGTTTAGTTAATAATCAAACAGGTTACACAAATATTTAACTAAAGGTGTTTTTATGGAGTTATCAACTATACAAAGCAAACACTGATAAATATTCTAATATTCATTTAGTTATATGCTACAAATAAAAATATTTTGAAGTTGTATTGTTAATGAATGTCAAGCCATCTTTAAAAAGGTTTAAGATCACTACTGAAACACATATTTGTTCTTATAAGATATGTGCCATTGCTTAAAGGACTATTAAAATAATAAAAATATTATGCAACTTGTTAATTTTTATAAATTTTTAATACTATTTGGCTGATGACACTTGTTGAGTAATTTTACACAGGATGTTTATGAAAAGCAATAACATTGCATAAATGAAATTTTCTCATTTCGTACAGCATATAAATAGTGAGACTTTAAAATGTCTTTTAAAATACATTTTAACAAATCATGTTAAATAAACATTTTAACATTTTCTCATGAAGCCTTATAGTAATGGAAATATCCTGAAATGTGATCCTTTAAAAAACAGCATTTAGGAAGAAAATTGAATATGACACTACACCTTACAATTTGGTGGGTTTCATGGAACTTATATTTGGAGAAATGAGAAGGGAAAAGTGACAATAGATGAGATAATTTATTAAATTTTTATGTAAGAATTTAGGACTTTATTTATTAAAGTATGCTATTAGTTGATTTATTAAAAACAAATTAATATAAACATAATGTTCACATTGTTGATTTAAGCCTCATTGATTAAGAAACCAGATATTATAATAGAGGTAAAAGGGGAAAAAAATAGATGCAAGAAACTGAATATTTTGATTTAGCCATACTACCTAGTTACTGCCTCTTACCTATTAGCACTACATAGGAAGTTTCTTAAGTTTAGTTTGTTTATAGCTCAATGGTCATGCTTTGCACATGAAGGTTAATTAAAGTAGGTTGGTTGGTTGGGTTTTCTGGCGCAAGGTCCAAAAAGGAGGTCAATTAAAGTAGGACATACATCTTAAAATGGATTTTGAACTATTATAATCATCTGTACCCAAGGTGGGACTTGAACCCAAGAACTATTGAAGTGGAGACCAGAGCACTAACTATTCAGCTGCCAACTTAGTAATGTTTTTTGAGTGTTTGAAATTGTTCAATTGAATAAAAAATATTATAAGAAACAATAGTATACTTATGATTATTCAAATATAAAAAACAGTATTATTTACTTTACAGTAATTTCTTAGTTAATTTCCTTATATATACATTCTTAAATAAAGTAAAATTAGTTTTCATTATGTTGTTACCAAACCTTGTTGAGTGTCAGTATAATGACATTAAATTACATATAACTTATTATACTACATAGCAAGATTTTCCCAAAACGATGCATTAAAATCACCAAATCCTAAAGCATTTAAATCTTTTATAAACATAAATAATATTTTAATCAACTAAATAATTCGCTATTTATATGCAGTTATGGAGAAAAATATTACTGTTGATAAAATGAGCAAGTTTAATATATAAAATTAATTTTATAGAGATAATTCTTTTTTCTAACTATAATATAGACTTTTACTATTACTAATGGATAGTCAAATTTTCAGATGAAATATTAAAATTTTATTTATTTTACATTTAGATAACAGAAAAGGATATCATTGCATACACAACTTCACATTGTTCTTCAAAAAGATAACTAATTTATAGAAAAAGAAAACAGTATTTTCTTAATTCAGTGATAAGAATTCAGAAATATATTTTTTGCTAGTAATATAAGAAAATAAAAATTTATTCAGAATTTATTTGATTTGGTTGTTGTTCTATGGTCACTTTTTGCATGAGGTTGAATTCCACAGAAATTGAGTTAAGTGAATTATAAATCATTTAAAGAAGCCACATTCAAAGTGGGAAATGAACTTATAATAAACTGTTGAACTGGAGACCACAGCATTAATAATTCAATTATTAGCTTTGGATTACTTACATAATATCAGCAAACTCAAAATTGAAAATTATAACTATTTTTTTAAAAATATGGATTATATTTACTGGAAGATTATTATAAAAAGAAAAATTAAATTAGGGAAGAAAATGTTAAATTATTGAGAATATATGTAGAATATCAAATATTTTAAAACATAATTATAAAATTGTGATTATACTTCTAAACACTCAATAAGGAAACAAAATTTCATCCAATCAAAATCTCACAGTCTTATACATTGTTAAAAATAACTTACATTAGTCTCACTGTCACGAACAATGAAATCTCCATCTTCTGCATACTCAGTCAACATTTGATCACACTGACTTCGAGTAATACTACCATAATACCAACTTTTACCATTGAGGTCTGGTCTTTCCTGCAAACTTCCAAATTTGTTGCGAAATAAAGCAGGTGAACCTCCACTAGCTCCCAGAGATAAGCTGGTGGTTTCTTTGCGAGAAACTCCATTATCCATTAAAATGTCTGCACTACTTGACAAAGGAAAATTCTTGCCAGGATAAGTCTCTACAGAATTACCATGACAAACAACCTGAACATAATTCTTTGGCACTAAACCAACCTCATTCCTTTGATTACGAGCTTTCCACCAGTCTGGATCATTTTCTGGTCGATCTATTATTTCTAAGTGTTCACCCCGCTGAAAGCTCAACTCTTCCTCATTTTGTGAAGTGAAAGAGTACAGTGCAAGCACTACATCCAAGCAATTACCACTTTGTAAGGTGTTGTTTGCTGAGCCCGCTGGTGTATAATTATGACTGCTATCATTCGCATCTTCTGTCTCTTCTAACACATAATTTGATGGAAACCAGCCTACAACACCATCACATTCACCTTTCCACCAACCATCATTTGATTTTTCCATAACTGTAACCCTTGCTCCTTTTGAAAGTGACACTTCATCAGTTTGCTGTGCTTCATAATTGTATTTAACAATAGCAGATGTACCAGTATATGTAGTGGTCTTATCTGATGTGTTACGTGGAGAATCTACATTTACTTCTTTTGTAGCAATAGGAGAAGCTGTGGGTGACATTTTTGCTTCAGTTTTCTTTTTTACTTTTCTTCGAATGCTATCAAATATTGATGGCTTTTCCCGTTTGACATAATTAGAAGGCACAAAACCTGACTGATGTTTTGCATTTTGAACTTTCCACCAGTGTTTACTATCATCTAAAAGTACAAGTCTTTCACCCTTTTTGATATCAAGTTCTTGGCTTCCTTGAGCAGTATAGTCATATTTAGCAATTACATAAGTATCGTCTGTTTTTCCTGAAAAAAATTCAAGGATGAAATTCAGACCAAATAATTAATAAAAAGTATAATTTCAGTATTGAAAAAATTGCAAATAAGATAAAAGAATACCTATCCAAAATTATATTGTCAATGAATATGTATGAAACCATTTTCATATGCAAGTAAATTAAATATATTTCTGAAAATACAACTTTTAGATTTTAAATACATAAGGAATATATTAAATTATTCATAATAGAAAACATTACAATAAAGTTTTAGAATAAATTTTATCAATAACTTATAGACTTCAAAAAAGGAAATTCTTTAATTTTTAATCCAGTGTTTTAATAATATCGCAAACAAAACTTCTTAAACTCAAATTTCTTTGAATTTCTATTTTTAAATAACAAAAATTTTTTGTTTCATTCATACTTTTCAAATTTGTTTTATTAATATTCAGCAAAGCTTTCTAACTATGATTTAATAATTTAAAAAATCAAAAATAAAACAAACCTACATAATTTTATCAATCAACATGTAAACAATAAAGACATAAGTAAAGCATATTAAATTTTCTAAAATTTTTACCTACGTAATATTCAATACAAGTACTTTTAAAATATAAATAGGATGGAAAATATTAAAATAAACAATTATTTTCAAAATATAAAATAACATCATTTTGAGTATTCAACAGGAATATAAAATTCTTAGATTGAAGAAAAAGAAATTTTTAGATTGAACCAGAAGTTGGATCATTCTTAATAGAACAGAGAATGCAGTGTGCAAAATAATGATGAAAAATGGCTGAACAATTCTTCCTACACAAAACCAATGACAAGGGATCATTATTAGATTCTTTCCAATGACTTAAAATATTTAAAAAGTTACTCTGAGAAAAGTTGCAATTACAAAAATATAGAAAATTTGGAGGGATATTAATAAAAATTTTATCTTTACAAAAAAAAATTCTTGCTTTAAAAAAAAAAAAATCAAATTGTTTACATTTAATATTGGCATCTTTTGTCATATTTCAAATTGTTTTTAATTTTATTTTATATTTTTTTAGAAGTCAACTTTTTTTTTTTTTTTTTTTTTTTTTAAAAAAAAAAGATTTTAGAGAATTTTTTTTCTGAACTTTTAATTAAATTCTCTCCTAAGTTCCATATTCTTAACATTAATTGCATCAATTTTTCACATTCTTAATAAATGTACCCTTTTTCAAATGACAAAGCAAATTAATGTCAAAGCTTGCAACATATAATAGATTACTCTAAATAAAAAGATGCACCGTATTATTGGCAGAATGACATATATGAGCAGATTTTACAGACACAAATTATTTTAAACTTTATACAAATAAATGAAATGTAGTCAAAATTTTTGGCATCATTCCAAATTTAGCTCTACAGAAAATTTAACTTGAAAAATTCTTTTATTAGAATTTGAAAACTGAGATTTTGAAGGAAAATTCTTCTATTATCTAAAGAGTTTTATATTTGAAATATATATTACAATCTAAATCTTACAACTGATTTTTGGATCATGAGGCTTTATTAATATATGTTGTCAAAATAATTTACAAAGTAATTTACAATTAATGATACACATTAACCACATCAAAACTGATTACCATAATAATGGGAGCATGTTATCTGTTTTAATTAATCAGTATACATTCTCTTAATTTCAAGCAACCAAACTTGCTTTTCATTCAGCATGTCTGTGAAGTCAACTGAAAATCAATGATATATGTTTCTGAGAGCCCACAGTAAAATATATTATCACTATCTTAGTCAATTATTAGCTTTCTAATAAAAAATGATAAAAGACATTTACTAAATTTTAAAACTTAAACCTTTTATTTTGTCTAAATTAAAATAAGATTTATTTGAAGATAACAAAATATTTCTGTTTTTTCTTTCTAAACCATATTTGATTAACTGATTATCTGAAATTTGTGGGAATTCTGCACTTTCTTCAATTCCTTTATGGAACTGAATTCAAAGGATGCAATGACACTCACTGTTGCAAAAAAAGTAATTAACAATTATAAACATAAAAAATTAATTAAAATGTTAAATAATTAGCTTAATTAAAAAAGTCTTAAGATTAAATATGTTATCGATACTGTATACATTACTATATTAAGTATTGATTTACCTATCAAATGTTTTTATTTATATTTTTAATGACGATTATTTAAAATAACATTTAAACATAGCCTAATCATGCAAAACCCTTTTAATAAGAGATTAATTCACAAAATGGCAACAACTTCTCTTAAAACATTTGATACATCTATTCAATATAGCATAAATGGGAAAGCTGATTTACCTTTATATTAACAATTTTTTTTTTCTTTTTTAAATTTCACTAAGTATTTCACATACTAACAGCATGAAACTAAATTACATCTAGAATTAAAAATTATTTCAGTAAAATCCTTTGCACAATTCCATATTTAATCAAGATTTTTCAATAAATCTGATGCATTCATAGTAAAATGCAGAAGAAATAAAAAAAATTTTATATAGATTATCAAGGCATAAATTCAAGAATCCTGAAGTCATACAATGAATTAATACATTATCAATTATTTTACCAAATATACTTATAAATGCAATTCTTCAAATGGAGATAACAATAAACACTAGTTTTTTTTTTTTTTTTTTTTTTTTTAAATAAATGTTTTAATGTTCTATTTTATTAAAAAAAATAATTTTTAACTTATTAAATATTTTTGATTAAAAATGAACAATTATTTCAAAAGTATTAAGCAAGTTTACATAACTACAATAGAAATAACTAAACATTCAAAATTTTCTACATTATTTAAATGGTAATATACAAAAATGTATTAATTTAACAGTTTTAAATTTGTTTTTACAGTTATTAATTTATTGTTTATTGAAAAGACATATAAAAACAATTTCTGTTAGGAAGAAAGGAATGATGAAGCAAAACTGATGATTAAGAGCAATTTTTTTTTTTTATTCTCATTAATTACTCTATTTACCGTATTTTCCTGTATATAATCTGCGGCAAATTTTTTTCGGCGAATAGTCTAAAATAAGTACTGCTGATAATATAGGTGTCACTTAAAATAAAAAAATGACCAGTAGGGTTAAAAATTTAATAAATTGTAAAGAAAAAAAACATTTATGAAAAATATCAGTCTAGATCCAGTTCATCGCAAAGTGCGATAAACGTGAGATGAAAGCACAAGATCGATCAAAAGCACTAATTTTGAGAAGAGATTCTTGTAAAACTTATCGATATTTAGCTTTTAATAACTTTTATATTTCTTTGTTAATATTTAAATGAAAGAAATGGATTATTTACCAATTGCGTATTTTATACAATTTTTTTTTTATACCGCGCGTGCTTTCACTTCACATTAACACATTTGACGCTATTGTTTTTATTTGCTTTCGCTATAGCTTTTCATTTAAAATCTGCTGTGTAACTTAAAAATTTTTGCTTCAATATGACAATATACGAATTTGAATATTTTCAAAACGAAACAGCTCACGTCAAGGCAAATTTCAAAATGACATTAGCGAATTTACAACCGTAAAATCTTTAAGAGGAACCGAATTCGTTTTTGAACGTAATTGCACAAAGCTGATTATAGTTTAAATAACTCAGGTGTGTCTTGGTACCACCTGTTATTTATTTTATGAAACATAAAGAGTATTTCTTTCAAAACATTCTTGTAGGCTTTTCTGATGGAGAATGTTTTTTTTTATCAGATAATCCGCGGCGGCGCATAATACGCACAACGAAGTTCGGAACTTTTTTAACACATAATCCGCGGATTATGTACAGGAAAATACGGTATATTCAATTATTCAGTACTAAAAATTTTAATATAAATTATTATTACTGAGTGAAACATTCATTTCACAAAAACTCTATGATGTAATGCATCAACAATTTTACAACAAATATTAATTTACCAATCTTCTCAATTTTTTGACATATTTTACTGTAGATACTTTAAGCTCAATTGCATACTGCTTCGAATCACTTTTAAACTTTCAATTCATTAGTTTTATAGAAATTTTCAATTTTCCACTATTATACGGTTTTTTGGTAATTACATATTAGCGTCATTGCAAATAATTTCATGCCAAAACTTGAATAGAATTAGCACTTAATCTATAGTAAGAAAATTTAAGTTATTAATCATCAAAAGTTGTTATTAATCATCATAATTTGAATGATAAAAATGTAGAAAAGAAAAATTGATATTTTACTTGAATAATGTGATTCCTTATTTAATACAATTTTAGGACATAAATATGAAATATTTCACAAGATAAAATACTGGAATGTATATTTTTCTATTAATGTCTTTGCCACTAATATAAAAAAAAAAAAACAATTTAAAATTTAAACAAAATTACCATACCTCTCATTATTTAAGTTTAAAAATTTGTAATTATTTTGATTTCTTATATGAATGCTTAACATATATTTAAACTTATATAAAACTATTTTGGAAATAAAATAGTGGTACACATTGTTTTACAGAGACAAGAAAGAGTTTATACAAACATAAATTAGTTTTATATCACAGGGGAGGAAAAAAAACTGAACAAGAATTGATATATATATATATATATATATATATATATATATTGTAAGGATATAATTTAAAGTTTACAAAAATAGGGCTCTAACATATACAAACAAAAGAAAGTAAACAGCAAACATTCTTGAAGTTTCTTAAGAATCCACAGAAAATTTTTAGGTAAGATAAAATAATGGTTTCAAAATTATTTAGGTATATAGAAAACCTAATGATTTTTCTTATTTAATTCTGTTAATGTTATCGATGGTTGGTTAAAATATAAAACTCATTCATATAAACAACACTTAGATCAAATGAAATATTTTTTCAAGTTTTAAATTATGAAAATATCTTTTAAATTTCCATTAAATAAAGAGCTACAAAATTATATTATCAATTTATATCAAAGAATATAATATGAAATTGTATACTTAATTATAGATCAAAGTTTAAATATTCATACTATTTTTAAATTACCAATCTATTGTCTTAATTAACTTAAAAAGCATCAATATTTTTTTGAATTAAATCTATAAAAAAAATATAAAAAGGCGTTTTTTAACTCAAAATTTTCACACCACTCAAATATAGATTTTTTTACAAATTTCCAAACTCTAAATCTGATAATGCTAAATTCTATTTTTTTAAAAAAAAACAAAAATCTTTCCTTAAGTGATTTTTTCTCCTTAAAGGAATTTATCACTTACTATACTACAGAATTTGATAAATGAATTAATTGTTAAATATTGAAAATTGACTTGTCACAATAGAAATGAATAATATTTAATTTTTGACATTATATCTCTTTGACATATTTTTAAAAATTAAATAAAAAAATGAAATAAATTATCAAATATTTAAAGTAAAAAATTAAATAACACTAAAACATAAAATAGAAGAAATAATACAAAAAATTTGATTGCGCACATTTCAGTTTATCTCATCACTTTTGCCTTTAATGGCTTGCACTTGCATTTTCATAAAAAAAAAATTAATCTCACAATCATTCTTAGAAATTAAACAATGCAAAATGACTCTGCAAATTATATCCCAAGTAACAAAACACAATAAATAACAGAATTATACATAAAAACAGGCTATAATAATTAACAATTTATTGAGCATTGCTTTACAACATCTAACTTTAAGGAAGAAGTTTGACACAGTTAGTTATTATTTTCCACTGGATAGTAACTTGATTTTCTGTATTGGCTGAAGCTCAAAAAGAAGTGTTTTTTTTACAATCTATGATTTATTAAAATGAATCTTTATTTTTACTCAAATACACATAAATATAAAATGAAAAATTACTGGACATAAGTTTGATTTATTTTTCCCTCAAAGATCATTTTTGGATATAAGGATTGTCTGATATAATGTCCATAATTCATTCCACAGTATAAGATTTATTTATTTTTTCAAAATGTATGAACACTTAAGAGCAACTGTGTATAGACATGCATATATATCATTCTTGGAATTTTAAAAATTATTCAAGAGATAACATTTATAATAAAACTAGGTTTCAAATCTAGAAATCATTGATTTTGATAACAGCCCCACATTTAAGCAATTTTAATTTTAGGAGCAAATATGTCAACTGTTAACCAAATAAAATTTTACACTATTTAATAATTTACATAAAAATTTTGTAATTTATGATTATCATTAAAACAACTTTATACAAATAAAATTGGATATTTTTTAATTTAATAAAATTAATTTATTGATTGTTAGAATTAAAGTACAATTATTTTAATCTCTTTATTAAAGCAAAATCATGTTTTTATCAAACTTAAGAAATGAATATCTGGTAACTCAATATAAATTTCGGAGATGAAAAAATTTAATTTTATTTAATGTTCCATAATATGACATGAGTTTAAATTACATAAAAGAATTAATTTCATATTAAGTAATTCTTTGAGGTTTTAAAAATTATTAAATTATGAAGGCAATTCTAAATCAGATAAAAAATATGTTATATAAACTTTTATCCAATATTAATTATACAAATGTAGATTCACTAGAACTCTATCAAAGGGTGTTTAATGAATCTTCACTTTAATGACAAAAATATAAAATCATAAACAAATGAAGATGTATAAGAAATTGTTATTATCAGTGAAAAATAAAATCTAAGTTTGCCCCAAATGAATAAAATTTAGAATTTTTTATCATAAATCAGGAATGTTAAGTTTCCTTGAATTAAAGTATAAATATCATTATTTGGTTTGATACTTAGGTTAAAAAGAAGAGAGTTACAACTTATTTTTCTAAGTTAAGAAATGGACAACAGTGGTTTATATTTAAACTAGATACTATAGTGAAATCAAGAAAAAGAGCATACAAAAGCAAGTTTATAAAATAAGTAAAATTAAACTACTTGCTATCTATATAGTAATTTTATAAGAGAATTCAGTATTCTTTTCAGAAACTGAAAACTTATACATATGTATTGTTCTGAGGTGTTATAATAGTCCCTTCATCCTATGAATAAGGAATGGATAAAACTCTCCAATATAAAATTAAAAAAATGATGCAAACGTTGACAAAAAATATTACTAACCCATTTTATGGTGGGACATGATACATGTAAACGCCTTTAATACTTAAAAAGGATTATTTCAGTTTCACATTACATTATTCACACATAATACAGCCAACGTAGTCCTCCATTGAAATAAATGGTTATAAATGAAATTAATGTACAGAAAGTGTAATAATGTATCTTTCCGCTCTCGCCTTTCACGAACGGATATTATAATACATTTCTCAATAATATAACAATTAAATATTTCCTTGCACCCGCACTCACACACTTGTTAAATTGTCTGAATTGATTTTCCAACTGCTGTTGCCATTAATAAATTATAATAGTACTTAAAATAAGACAATGTTGAAATATTCTGATTAAAAGACATTTATTTTTGTATTTTAATCGAATGGAAATTTTTTAAATTCGGAAAACTCAGGCGAGAAAAATGCATTGTCCTCAAATTTGGAAGAAATTAAAGAGTTCGATATCAGATCATCATCATAGGCGATCATCATGATGTAAAAGGACTATGTATACTTTGTGTCAGCCAGTGATGTGTGCTAAAATGAAGAGGGCTAGCTCAACCGTTCAACTCTTCGTTTGTCGTTAATTCAATTTCAGCATTTTAGCATAGAGCTCCAAAAGTGTCCGCCATAACCTACCAACCTAATTCTATGCCAATAGCATTCGAAAAATTTGGCAACATCGATCAAAGAATTAGACAACCAATAGCTGTCTGCATATCATTTGTGAGTCATAAAATTAAGAATTCAATTGCTTAATAAAGATTTTTGCGAGCTTTACTGTATTGTGAAAGTATTATCAAAAAGCAACTCTCTGCAATACTGTCAATTTCAATAGCATCTTTCAATTTGAAAACTTCAAAGAAGATATTATCGTGATTAGTGATCAGAGTTCGGAGTGAAGAACAGAATCAAGACTTAAATTCAAGGAAGCGTTTATTACATTTCTACTACATCGCAAGACGGTCGCGTACCAAGTGGCTGGGGCCCGTCATACTCTGCTCAACTGGTATATCACTTTGTATCTGGCGCCTGCTTCCCCTAAAAAGGGGGTCGGAATGTATTTCCTGTCCGAACTGTGAGTCCATACGTCTGAGCGTGGGAATTTATTCACCCTTCCCAGATGGGCTGAGAAGGGGAAATTGCCATTTCCGTTACTAATTAAAGACGTGAGAAAGGGATCACTACAATATCCATCTAAGACCAGTTGCCGCCTACTACTGTAGCGATGCAATTATTTCGAGGCATAGATCCCCTTTTCCTTCTCTTTCAATCAATGACTTTTAAAATCACAGACCAACAGCACTACAACAAGATGAATGAGTAGAAACATTCGGGTTGGCACTCAGATTACAAGTTCAAATTCTGTATTGTGAAAACAGATACTATGCTCTTATACCATATAAAACAAAGTTTATAAGCGAATTCTTTCTTTGAAGGCATTATGAAACTGCTATCATTATGAAACTTTTACACAATTTAACTTTGATTGTAGAACACGAATATTTCTTTTTTTTTTCACTTTTATTAATAAGTTAAAAATTTAATTTTTTACAGTTTTGAAATACATAATTCTTATTTTGTTGAGTTGTATTCAATTAAAATTAAAAAAAAATTAACATATCCTTGAACTACTTTAAAAACTATCTAATTTATAAATTATATTGAAGAACAAGATTTTAAAATCAGGGATCAGTAAAACAATAAAAAGAAAATGAGCAATCTAAATTTATTTTTAAATTAATTTAATCAATTTAATTAGCAATAAATTGCTTACACTACATTGAATCCTACTGAAACTTTATTTGACTCAGCTATATTAAACATGTATTATTTAATATAGCTCTAACTAATATTGGGTTTAATTAATATTGCAATTAATATAATTTTTAATAAGGCATGTAATTGTAAATATAGGATTGACTTTTTATTTTTAAAAATTCTAAATCTCAACAACATAAAGTTGCAAAAATAAATATTTCTTCCTGTAAACATAGTTCTAAAGAATTTAAATACAAGAATAAAATATTTTAATAACACTAAATAAAGTATATTTAAATTATGAATTAGTTTTGCTTAGCATTATATCTAAATCAATTGAAAGGCATGTATAAATATAAAAAAAAACAAGGTTTTTCGAAACTGGACATTATTTATCTTCAATATGCTCATGATTCATATAGTGATAAAAAGTTGATTTAAAAGTCTTTTTTTCTTTTTAAATAAAATTTAAAAAAATTTTTAATAAAATTAAAAAGTCAGTTAAATTAAAATTTTCATATTTTTTTTATTGACAATATTTTATAATTTCCCCTCAAGTAAGACTTATTTTAAAATATCAATTTACACAATTTAACTTTGAAATAAAAATTTCCTATTGTTGAATAGTATTTACATTGTTAGCATAATGCTAATGAATGTTATTGTAGCAAGTAGCTGCAGCTAATATAAATTGTTAAATATAGTATGTAATTGTAAGAAAACTCTTAATTTTAAAATATAGAATTGACATTTCATTAAAAAAAATCTACTCAACCTCAACAGTATAAATTATTTAAAATAAACATTTCTGCATATAAATATAGTTCTAAAGAATTTAAATACAAGAATAAAATAATTTAATAACATTAAATACAGTATATTTAAGTTATGAATTAGTTCTCTGCTAAGCATTATATCTAAATCAATTAAATGGCATGTATAAAAATAAGATTGAATTTCACTTTATTTGATTTTCATAAAAATTTAATATTTAATAATCAGTATAAATAAATACATTAATAATCTGTAGAACATAATTCAAGAAATTAATAAATTCTCTAAATTATTTTCTTAAAAATGTTATGCATTTTTTGAAATTTATATGGTTTGAAATCTATATTGAATTATTAAATATTCCTCCTCATCGAAAGAAAATTTTATCAAGTTAATGGAAGACTTTATTGTTACCACGAGGTGTATGTATAAATAAGATATGCAAGAACAAAAGGTAATAAGCAAAAACATGTAAATGAAATTCGTGCTGTCGCCGGAACCCTGCCAGATATATTTAACTCTCTTGAATACAAATTAGTCGCTTGAAGCGCCTAATTTGTGACGTTTTCTTACGTCATTCCTTCACTGGTCTTTCGTCCAAGGACGAGGGTATTTGCTGTACCAGCAGACTACCTGTGCCGGAGCATGCATCTCTTAATATAATAGGATAGGAGGGGCTACTAATTAAAGCCCCTATTACATTAGAGTTGCTGATATTTCATTTTGAGCAACTCCCATAGACTTAACATTACGTGACATCACAGCTCGATTTTCGGCAACTCGAGCACATCGTCCAATGAATGTT
>JAPDSC010027798.1:164132-191517 GCA_026290005.1 Latrodectus geometricus
TTAAATAAATACCGTATTTTCCTGTATATAATCCGCGGATTATGTGTAAGCTATTTTTGAAATATTAACTTAAATTTAATTTGAGTTTTAAGTTCCCAATAAATTTACAGCAATCTTGTAACTACTTATTTTATCCAATATACTGCTTCTATTCAGTATTTCCCAACAATTATATATCAAATCAAGAAACATATCTTAAACCCATTTAATTACCGTATTTTCCTGTATATAATCCGCAGATTATGTGTTTAAAAAGTTCCGAATTTCGTTGTACGTATTATACGCCGCCGCGGATTATCTGATAAAAAAACATTCTCCATCAGAAAAGCTTACAAGAAAGTTTTGAAAGAAATACTCTTTATATTTCATAAAATAAATAACAAGTGGTACCAGGACACACCTGAGTTATTTAAACTATTATCAGCTTTGTGCAATTACGTTCAAAAACGAATTCGGTTCCTCTTAAAGCTTTTACGCTTGTAAATTCGCTAACGTCATTTTGCAATTTGTCTTGACGTGAGATATTTCGTTTTGAAATTATTCAAACTCGTATATCGTCATATGGAAGCGAAAATTTTTAACTTACACAGCAAGATTTTAAATTAAAAGCTTTAGCGAAAGCAAATAAAAACAATAACGTCAAATGTGTTAATGTGAAGTGAAAAAACAAAGCACGCGCGGTATAAAAAAAATGTATAAAATACGCAATTTGTAAATAACCCATTTCTTTCATTTAAATATTAACGAAGCAAATATATATTCATTTAAATGTATCTAACATCGTTTTAAAAGTTATTAGAAGCTAAATATCGATAAGTTTTACAAGACTCTCTTCTCAAAATTATCGCTTTTGATCGATCTCGTGCTTTCATCTCAAGTTTATCGCACTCTACGATAATCATTTATTTGAAAAAATTATTATTTTGATTTTTGTTGTGATTATTTATAAATTTATTTCTCCATTTTTTCCCTTTATAAATAAATAAATAAATATACCCTTTTGACCATTATTAAATTCCTCAGAATTAAAGGCAATAATATTTTTTAATTTATTACTTCTTAGAGTATTTTTCTGAATTTAGGGCAGGATTACTTAGGAAGTAGGAGGGCCCTTACTCTGCTGGTATTCGTGTTTTGGTAATTCCGGTACCTCACCATGGCTGGCCATGTTTATCGGAAAAATCAAAAGGGGATAAATACAGGGGAGGTTTCAGTTGCACATTGCCGTTCGCATACGGGTGCTAAGATTTTACAAAGAAAATAAAAATTTAAATAATGTATGTCTTGCAGGGTTACAGCTTCTGGTTTACATATTACAATTCATGATAGAAATGAAAAAGATTTTTTTGTTTACAATGGCAGATAAATATGCATAAGGATACAGAGTATTTCCAGGGATTTATTTGTTTAGATTTTGAAAAATAAACAGTTGTTTGACACTCGAGGCGCACTTTATTAACAATTGGTGCCATTACTTAATTACATAAATTATAATGCTTTCCAGATTCATTTTTGTGAGTTAAAAGATTGTTTAATCGTAAGAAATAGGCTATTAATTAGTTGGCCACAAGATTAAAATTAATTAAGATTATATAGTTTAGAGAAACTGGTTATTTTACATTATTGAACTCAGATATTTATTCTCTATTAATAAATTAGTCCCATAAGTAATCAATAATAAAATGATTATTATTTTAATTTATTATGAAATAATTTTAATCTTAGTAATATTCGTTTGAAAATTTTTATTATAATTTTTATCTTAAGTAGTTAATTATTGTTTTAATTAAATTATTAATATTTTTATTTATTTTCACTGATTAATGCTGTTATTTTTTAGCTGTAATTTTGTTTCAACTAATATGCAACAAAAATTTTTATACAAAGTTTTACTTATTTAGCTTTCCATACTGGTGGAAAAGCTCAATTAGGACCATAAATTTATCAATTGGATTTTTGGGCACTCTTGTACCTTTTCTAAGTTGTGGGCCATGAATTTAATGAGCTGTTCCAGTTCTTTATCCTCGGTTATAAATTTAATTATTTTAAGTATGTCAGTTGCATTGGGTATTTTTACTGATTTCTTCCGCAATGGTTTGTTCACTATTATTCACTTGCTGTTGGAGAGATGGGTAATTGCTAGAGTTCTTAACAGCAGCGGCATAGCTTATTGTGCTATTGTTTACATTATTTATGTTTTCATTTTCTTGAGGAGCGTTTACAAATTGTGGTTTATTATATCTATATTGGAATTCTTATAAATTTTGGTTTTTTTGACTTCGGTGCTTTTGAGCATCCTCTATAACTTACAGGGTGGGGAGCCCCACAATTGCAACATTTCGGATTTTCAATTTTATTTTCTCGGCGGCTTTTGTTACAATTTGAAGTGTGATGGTGCTCACCATATTTAACACGTCTTGGGGGCATTCTGCAGTTAAGACTGCCATGACCAAACACCTGACAATTGTGACATTGGGTCACTTTATTTAGGTTAAAATATTTTTCAATTTTTACATTGAAATAGGGCAAGGTTTGAATTTCATACACTTAGGCAATGTCATCCGATTCTTCTATTTGTACTTGAAATAGAGGCATGGGTTTATTTCTATCACCCCCCTTAGTCAGTTGGGCTACTTTAATAATTTTAAACCCGTAAGTTTATAATTCATTTTAAATTTCAGTTTTTTCTGTATCTATTGGTAACCCTCTTATAATGATTTATATAATTTTATATAATTTTGTTGATGAACCAATAAGCTATTTTTTGTTCATCCAAGAATTTAGTGAGTGCTCTGTTTTCGATTGGCAAATTAATTTGTAATTTCAGGAAATGACCAGAAGGTCTTCTTGTTACTGTAAAATCTAATTTTTCATTTATGAATTTCATGAAGTCAACGTTTTTTGGCTTGTTTTGACACAAACTGCTGGTGGTTTACGAATATCTGTTTGTACGTTGTTGGTATTATCATTATTTTTTTTGGGGGGGGGGATCGTTGTTATTTCTATTAATCCGTAACGGGTTATCTACATCAGTTTCCAGTCTAAAGAATTAAACTTATTCAATGTTTCAGTTTCACAACTTTCTTTGCAAGTTCTAATTCGCTTATATGGTCTTTCATCCAGCTTCACCGGCGAATTCGCATGTAGCTTGTGGCTTGCCTATCACATTAAAATTCAGCGTTGTCATGACTACTTCACAAATTTGCTTTTGAAATTTTTTTAAAGTAAAATTCCTGTTTTTTTTTTTTTTTTTTTTTAATATTTATAAGACAAAAATTTATTTTGGCGTCTTAAATTGGATTTCCAAATTGCTGTGTACAAAGATTAGAACTTCGTATTTAATTTTAAAAATATTTGATATTAAAACGAATACATTTATGTTTTTTATAAATTTATTCATTTGACACATGTATCACATCAACAAAATTTGAAAAAAACAATTATTTAGCTTTATTAATGTATTTTCTGCACTGCTTTTAAACAGTCTTTTGATTTTGAAGCTTTATTATGAAATTCATTACAGATAAATTGCAAATTATTAATACTTTGCACTATTAATGGGATAAATTGAAAAAAACTTCAAAATTTTATTTTAGAGTTCCAGTTGGGATGTTGATTTCGTCTCTTGAGTGATGTATGTGAAAAAAAACTTTCAAGTTGGCTTTAGACATTTATTGACAACTTTTAACGCGCGCTTATTAAATGGCTACTTTTTGTTGATATCGCAGCTGATAATCGGAGTAGCGCTTCATTTATTTTGAAGAATGGAGTTAAATTTTTATTATTTGCTGCTAAAAGGTTCAAAGAGATCATCATCAACACATTTTTCATTCAAGAGATCATCAACACATTTTTCTACTTTTTGGTGTTTGATAGAAGAAGGTTAGTTATATTTCGTGAAGCTTCTAAATTGCAAGAAAGTTATGGTATAATATAGTTCTTACTACAGACCAAATCCATACATAAGTATTGAAAATAAATTGTATGAAATTTTCTGAAATTAATTTATTCATGGAGCGAAATGGTTATTATTATTCCAATTAATGGGTAAATATCTATTAGTGAATTACCCTTTCCCTGCCAAATAAAAAAAAAAAAATCACTGTCAAGTTTAATTTTCTGTCAACAGACAGTAAATAAATTAATTTGAATACCCTTAAATTATGGAAATACGACTAATACCAGTTAAATATGATTAAAACCAGTTAAATAATAATTGAAAAAAATACAACACTGTTCATGCAACTAAAACTGATTTCAATTACCTTAAATTTTAAAATTCATAATTTGTAACTTTTGATATTTATAAGATATATAAAAACATGAATTTTGAAATGTTTATTATATTAATTTTATTTGAATTTCATTTTTAATAAAAGAAATATTGGGAGCTATTTCGCCTATTGTTTCATTGCTTGATGGACTTATTTGTAAGTTGATTCTTGGAATTATTTTCAAATTCCAATGATTTAGTCATACTTTGCCAGTACCTACTAGCATAATTCTTTTTTATTAATTATTCTGAAAAGGATGTCAATTTTATTTTAATTCAAACTTAATAATATATGACAAATGAAAGTTTATTTTCTGAAGCCATTTCTTATCTTTGCTGTTTGTTCATTATTAATTTGCTTACTTTTATGTCTTGTGATGTAGAAAAGGTCTATTATGATAAAATTACTTGACTGAATATAAGTTAAGCAAACTGATCCTTTAATTGTTGCACCATATTGGAAAGACATCTTGATGCTATTCCATTTTTCTGGCACAAATTTTACAGCATTGATATTTTTGGTCAGAACCCATAGATATAGATTAATAAATAATAACTATTAGTTGAAAAAATTTATTTTGAAAGCATAACTATTTTTTCATTATTTAAAATGTTTGTAATAGTTAAAAATACTGGTAAAAGTAGCAATTTGATATTTCCCTTCACTTGGTCATAACATTTGATGACATCATCTGTACCAATAAAAAAGAAAGTGTTGGCATCTCTTATTGTCTTATATTAATATCTAATAAAATTAGACGTTTTTGCTATTTTATCCATTGCTATTAAGTAAAAAATTTCAACTCGTCAATTTTTATTTTTCTACGAACAAATCCTAGTAGGCTACCCCTCAGTTGCTTATTTGAGGGTAACTTTATCTCATTATATGGATTAAATTTTGAAATGCATCTTTTCAACCCCTTTTATACATCATTAATATGTCTCTGTTACAATCTAATCCATTTTATTTTCTTCTCTAAAATATTTTAAAATAAAATTTTTCATACCATTAACAATTTTTTATAAGAGACAACAATTTTTTATAAGAGACATAACAATTTTTTACCCCAAATCTTTTTCTTATCTATTTTTGAATTTAATAAAATTTTTTTTAAAATAAAGTCAGCACAGAAAAAAAAAAAAAAAAGATGTCTTTATTTTTTCAGAAAGATCTGTTTTTATTCTCATGGTTTTATTGATTTGAATATTTTCAGATCTTTTAATACTTATTAACAATTTTTCCATCAACACATAATTTATAAAATATTTTTTTCATTATTTTATTATCAAATTTAATGCTTTAAATTTAAAATAATCAAATTTATAAATATAAATAAATGCACACACACACTTTCTTACTGTGATTTTTAATATTTATGTGAAAACATTGAAAAAGTATTGCTATTTTTAGGCTTATTAAAAGAGTGAAATGGAAATTTTAACTGAAATGGAAAATTGAAGTTGAAAGCAAATAATATAATTAAGAATTATAATAATGTTAGCTTCCATAAGGTTTTATTTGTAGAAAATTAAGTAAAACTCTTTTTTTCCTATTTAATTTCATTTTCATAATAAATAAGTTATTTCTGTTCATCAAAAATAGCTTGTCTTATAAATCTATTATCTTTCTTTAGATTTTGAGTAACTTTTTGATAACTGCTGACACAACTGTCTGTTTTTAATAGAGCAATAGCATTATAAATAATTCAGTAACTGAAAAAGGAGAGGATAAAATATATATATAACAACAGGAAATATTTCTGGAAAATGGATGATTTTACTGCAACTGAAGTAAGTTTAAACTGATTTTTTTTGTAAATGTTATTACTGTTAAAAGAAAAAACACGCCTTTACACTTAATTTTTAAAATACAGTTAATCTCATAAAAATAGTTGCAATAGAAATTTAGAATTAATAATTATATTTTCTATTGAATGAAAATTGTTACATAAAAAGTGTAACTGAAAATTTAAATACTTTATTTTTCAAGGATTGTTTTTATTTTGTAAATATAGTCACTCTAATTAATATATTAATATCTAATATATATATTATAGAACAACAATGGTCTTTTTCAGTTTGAATATATTTAAGAATTATAATTTTTTTTAACAAAATAAAAATTTTCTATTTTCATAGATATCGTGGTCAAATATTGTTTTGCATAATATGCTTTTGACACTGATGTATTAATGAAAATTTTTAAAATTTATAGTTTTATTTTTTTTTGATTGTTAATTTTAGCTGATGATTTAAAAGATTTGAGTAATTTCTGATGATTTTAATCACAACCTGTTTTAGAATTTATCTTTATTAGTGTAGATAATTAAAACCAATAGTATCTTCTAATTATTTTAAGTCCCTTCGAGTAAAGGATTAAGAAATCTTCAGTAGTGTAAGCATTTATTAATTAAGTATTCTCTATGATTCATATCTATTTTATTTTCTGACATAAAAAATCATTTTTGTGTGTTCCATCTTTATCCTTTAATTTTTTGGAAAATGAATCATAACACATCACTCAATAAGTAACTAGTCTGACACACATATGGCAACATTGTTGATAGGCTCATTTGATTTCTGGGTATTAACCTTTAAACAATACATGTTGAAATTTCATGTACATGTTGAATTTTCATACATGTTTAAATTTCATGTCCCTTAGTTTTGAGTTTACTATTATTTTAGTGATCCCATTTTTATTATTTTTAAGGCCATGGTTAGAAAGGAATTTGGTGTGAACAATGATTAAATTAGATGATGTATTTGCTTTGAATTGCTTCCCACCCACTTATCTTACCTGATAATGCATTTTATTACTATGTTAAAAAATACCATAATTTTTGGAAAAAATTTCATATCAACATACACAAAAAAATGTTTAAAATTTTTATAATTGTATAATTTTTGCTTTAATTTAAATAACTATCCTAAGTTAATTTGTGAGTAATATTGAAATAACCATCACTTCTGCTAAATCCTGGAATTCTTTTAATATAAGGCAGATTAATTTAAAAAATTGCTACAATGAAAACATGGATCAAAAGTAATGAGAGAAAAATTTTGAAAATATATTCAAGTTCAAAAATGTACTCATATGTATACATTAAAAGTGTCCATGCAGAATGTTTACAATGTGTCAAAGAATATAGCAACAAGATATTAAATGGAAAAAAGACAGTTTTAAATTAATTACATCAAACTATTCACGCAAAACCTTCAAAATACAATTTAAAAAAAAAATTAAATATATTGAAATAGAGTTGTAATAGTCCAAATATGCCATGTTATCACACACACCTTTTTACTAGACTATATAAATAATGTATGTAATTTTTGCCTCTTATTTGGAAATTAAAATTTAACCTATTTTCATGAAGTACAAAATATTATTTTGTTAGCTAATAAGGACTACACCTGCTTGAAAATAATTTCTCCAGCCATGCTTATATTTAGACGTTTCTCAATTCTGCTATGTAATTCAAAGTTGTTTTTCTAAAATTTCTTGAAAACTTATGAATTTTTCTTGGTTGAATTTTATTCTATTCAAGTAAAGTTAAGTGTAATTCATCTTCAAGCCAATTCTGTTTATTCTTTGAATACTTTTAACAAGTTAAAAATACCATCTTTTTAATTTTTTAAGTTCTTAAAAAGTTAACAAAATAGTTTTTTCATATTATTTAAAAGAAATAGTTTAGCATATATAGACTTTATTGTATAATGATTTTGTAAAATTAATATTTATTACTATATTTTAGTAGCATTTATAGAATTAGTAATCTGTTATTTAAATGTTTATTGATACTATGCATCTTCTTAAATGAATTTTGTTAATACTATAAAAATTTTACTAATGTTAAATAAATGTAGGAAGATTATATTTCTGTACATTTTTTATTGCAAAATTAAATTGCTTTTTAACTTCAACTAAAATTGTAGTTGAAATGAATTTTCACTTGATGTTAAAAGTAATTAAACTGATCTTAAAAGGAGTTATTTTGTTGTGAATAATTAAATTGTAGGCTTCAAAAGTTATACATGATCATTGAAGCAGATTTGTAAGTTAAGAACTTATGATTGTTATTTAATTTTTTCCAGAACCTTCAAACTTCACTTCACTATTCTGTTGGGAAAATATGTTCAGAAATAGCAACTCAACACCATGTGACTTTTAGTAAAGAATTTATTGCTTCATTGTCAGATTTGACATTTCAACAAGTTAGCATATTTGCTGAAGAACTTGAAGCTTTTGCTAAGTAATATTTTTTAATATTTCAAAAATAATTTCTTCTGAATATTAATCTTTATTTAGATTTATTATATGTAAAACAGTACAGTTTCATATATGTTTAAAATAAAAAGTATACAAAATAATTAAATTCAATGTTATAAATATTTGAGTCTCAGCAGCTAGTAGCTTCATGTTGTTTCCTGTAAAATTAGCAAAATGAATCATCATCTGCCTCTGGCAGTGATTGGGAGAGTGGCACATTCTTTCTCATTGAGTTGCTAGACCTCCATGAGTTAGAGATGTGTCAATGTTAATTTGGGTTCCAAAGTCCTTATACTAATCTGGTGAGGATGTGGAGAAGAGGGTGCCAGTGCAGGTGTGACCTTCTCACCTGACTGTGATTCAAAATTACAAAGCCCATGGTGATTAGCAATTATCCTTAACCCGTTAACCTTAAGGTACGTTCCTGGGCTTGCTTGCATCATTATGTATGTATAACATAAATATATTAACTGTTTCCTTAGGCTAATTTTTCTCTTTCAAAAATTTTATATTTTGTAGCCAAGTTCAGTTGATTCATGTATAAATCAAATTTTTTTGATAAGTCTCTGAAGTATTAAATTTTTTATTAATCTAATAGGCCACCATATAAGATACTATTTTCTTTTAAAATAGGACTGAAAAATGAATATGAAGAAATAATTATTGAATTGCATACTATAAATTCATACTGTAATTCATTATAATGATCAATAAAAAAATAATTTTTCAAAAATGTGTATAAAAAGGAATCTTTTGTATTTTATAAATCTATGTGTCTTATACACCTATGAATAGAGTAATTTCTAAAATGTATCATTTATATGTAACTGCATTGTGGCATAAAGACTTTCTTAATTCATATTACAATGTTTTCCTAAAAAACTGATGAAAAAAATTAATTGGGAAAGCAAGATATGATGAGAGCAAAATAAGTATATAAATGAATGAAATTTTTATCATGGGGAAATAGAGGAAAGGCTTTTTCTGTGTCTTTTGAATTCACTTCTAGTGATTATATTTATTCATTTTACTAAATGAAGCTTTAAAGGGAACACTTTAATATCCCTTGAAATATATATTATTTTAAGGTTTAGACATATTAAAATATAATAAATAAAAAAAAAATATAAGTATTGAAGAAAGATAATGCAGTTATGTAGTGTAATGCTTTATTGATCATATTGATTATGTTAATGGATTAAGTTATAAAGAGATGTAACTAATTGATTTTAATTGATATGAAAAACATTTAGGCATGCTAAAAGAACAACAATCAATTCTGAAGATGTTAAACTTCTAACAAGAAGAAGCAAGTCACTAGTAAGTTTGTTTTTCTTATCATATTTTAAATACTAATTTCCATAGTTTAGAACACAACATTTCCATAGTTTAGAACACAACATTCTTCAATAATTTTATGGGGATCTGCAATAACTGATGAGTTACATTATGAATCGTTCATTGCAATATTTTTTAGTATCCAAAAAGTTAAAATAGCAAATGAGCAAAACCACAATCCAATATTATTTTCTAAAATAAATTGAATAAAAGTGTAATTCAGGTTTTTTTTCTTTTTTTGCACTCTATAATGTTTAACGTGGTTAAAAAAATAAAATATTTATTTAGTCAATCTAAAATATATTATAATTATTAGTTCTGTTGATTAATGTACAGATGTCTGCTATATAAACTATTTTTATTTTTAAAATTGAATCAAGATTTGTAATCCCTTCCTTTAATCTTTAAATTTATCACCTCTTAGCAATGATATACACAAAAATTAAATAAGAGGGTGAAATGCATATTGTTATAACATATTTAGCACAAACAAATTTCAAACTTGTACAAATTAAGATTCAGCCTAGAAAACATGTATAAAAACTTATAGGAAAAGAGAATTTACTCTTTTTTCAAAAGTTGTGTAACTAAAACCAAATAACTCTTAAAAATTTTCTGATAGTGACTTTAATATATAAATATTATTTTATTTTATTCTATATTATTAAATGTTTTCAATTTCTAATCACAATAATTCTGAAAATATAAATATTAAATTTAAATGCATATGAAAACATAAAAATACAAATGAGTTAAAGGCCATGCCAAATAAATAAAATCTATTATTATTATAATTATTGTATAGTCTATTTTCTAAAATCCTTTTTGAGTATTATTATAAATAATTGTATTTTTAATAGGTTTATGTGTTTTTTTAATTTGTTTAATATTTTTGTTTTAAATAATAGTTAGCAAAATAATATTGACTTATATGTGGTATTAGTTTGTTTATACTTTTTGAAGAGAAATGTTATCTTTGGTATATTTGTGGAATTAGTTTTCAATTAGCTTTAGAGGGACTTCTGTGAAATCCCTTTCACAATCAATAAAAGTGGAAGTGACAATATGTATTACTGTTGTGTTAGGGATTCGTTTAAATGATTCCAAGAAACTAGTATCAAACATTTAAATTTTCACCTAAAAGTTGTAAAATTTTGAGAGGTATTGCAGAAAATGATGCTGTAAATGTTTGTTGCACTCATAAACACGTTATAGGTCTTTATGTTTGCTTATTTTACAAAACAAAATTGTTATGTGTAGGATATTGTACTTAAATTCCTTTTGAGTTTTGTAGAAAAAAGTGTTGTTAATAATTGTTTAATTTATTATTTAACTTCAGAACCGGTAGAAAAATGTTGAACTGTAAGAAATAAAAACATTGTTATTCACTCCCATTTCTTATTATAAGTGGCTGTGCAGAAAAATATTCAAAAATAAAAAATATATTTTGACAAATGCTGAATTTACTGAGATTCTTCCTAATTAAGCAGGAGAAATTATAGTAGGCTTGTTTATTTCAAATTTATTTTATTTTAAACATTGTTTTCCATGATACTACACATTGTACTTCTCAACTAAGAATCCCCTTATAATATATCATTCTTAATTGTCAAACATATTGCATTTTCTTCCTATAATATATATATATATATATATATATATATATGACTGATAATTGAGCTTTATATGGGGAAAAATCTTTCAAAATGTATCAAGAAAAATGTAGGAATAAAATCTTTTATGTTCTGAAGTTAGTGACAGTAAAAATTTAAAATATGTAACTTAAAAAATTTCATAATAATTATTATGTACTAGTTGTATGTTCAAGTGTTTATACTGGTATTTTCAGATTTGTGTCAGTACTATATTAATTATTTTATTCATAGCATAGGTAAATCCATTATTTTATGCTAATGATTAAAATTTTTATTTTTATTTAATTTTTCTATAATATGTTTGATCTTTTCTTAAAATGTATTTTTTGTTTGAAAAATTTCATTTTATTAAATTTCTGCACATATTCTTCTTAAAATTAGAACATATTATAATATACATTATGAGAAAAAAAGATAATTAAAATTTATAAGTGAATTTTATTTCAATTTTAGATTTTGTTCAGTGTTTTGTGTATTTGTTTTTAAGAACAGCAAGAATTTCTTGAAACTATCATTTACTTCTATCACATATTTTTGTAAGAAATTTTGACATGTAAGATCCTCATGGTATTATTAATATTATTACATTATCATTATACATATTACTACATTAGTAATTTGCATTCAAAATATAGAATTTCATTAATTAAAACATAAACTGAAAACATTTTTACTAATTAAAACAATATATTTTAGCATGAACACATCAGTAAAATGGCTGTTGAGCTAACAGCTTGTTCTTCAAAACCTAAAAGTAAGAAGAAAAAAGAAGAAAGTTCTATCAATCAGATAACTTTATGATATTTGTTGCTTACCAACGTCCCATTTATTTAGTGTCAGTTTTTTTTTGTCATGCTTTTAAGGATTTTATAATCAATTTTCAGAAATACTAATTTTATGTAGTTCCTTTTCTAACTTTTTGCTTGTCATTATTTCACCTGACTCCTTTATAATATTAATCACTTTTATGCATTAAATTATTTTCTAATAATACTTGCTATATATTAAGTGTTTTATTTGCAATAATTAAAAGTGCTATTATAACTTTTTAGAAATATTTGCAAAATTATTGTAATCATAAAAGGTTTTCAATTGTGCTTAGAATTCTACTTTTATATTCAACTTAATTTAAATATCCTTAACGTAAATTGCACAAAAGTAAACGTTTTTGTTTTTATAATTAATTGTTCATCTTAGTCAAAACAATTCTGTATAGTATATCAATGATATAACACAAATTATATATGATATTATACAAAAAAAATAACAATTTTTACATTGTTTTCTCTACAGGTAATATAAAATTAAAGATTTGAGTATGTAAGATGTAATTCTTTTTCATAAAACTAATTGCATTTGTGTAAATAATTTTCCAAATCTGTTTTTATAAGCAGCTCAATTAAAAAACTTTTGAAAGAAATTATACCAAAAAAAAATTTTTTTTTTGCATTAACAGTTCTGTGTATTATAAAAAAAATATAATACAAAAGCAAATTTACCGACAGATGTTTTGTCATATTATTTAAATATCTTATTTTTTCAAAAATAGAATGTTTTGTTTATATGTATAGAAAGTTATGAAATAAAATTTTTATAAAATATTTTTATGTGAAGTGCTTTTAAGTTTTGTTTAAAATGTTTTGGTCTTAGTAAAGTTATCAATCTAATTGCTTGCAAATTAGTAAACTTCAGACTGAAATAAAGAAATGTAAATAAGCATCTATCATTTTGAGGATACTGAGTTTTAATTATCTTCACTGCAGTAAATCTTTGATTTATTTTTATAAGTTTGTATAAGATTAAGATTTATACTCAGATTTAAAAAGTCGAAGGGACAAGGTGGAGGAGATAAAAATAAATAATTTTGATTCAGTTACAAAGAACAGTTTAGCAGCTAGGTTGTAGCACATTTTGTGTTAACCAGGATATACCTCAAATAAGCTTGTATTAGATCTCTGAGAAAACCAACTGTTATAACTAAGACACCAAATCTGTTTATGCAGTATGCAAATAATAAAAATCCCTTGATATGAATTTTCAAAGTTAAATTCATATCAATGGATTTTTAAACATTTTCTATTTGATGATATTTAAATTTATTTTATTCAAACATTTTATTAACTTTTTTATGCTAAATAAAATTGTGTTTTTTAATGTTGTAATCCATAAGTTATTTTCAGTAAGTAAAAAATTGAATTCTCAATGTAACAAAGGTTCCTCCATTACAGCTGTGGTTGAGTGATGAAAAAGCTCCGTTATATAATAAGTTTCTATGCATTATTAGACAAGTTTTTGATTTGTAAAATTTATATTAAATATTAAAAAATAATTTGTCATTACAATATAATCATCAAATTATACAAATTATATTGCAAAGATTAATTGTTTCCATTAAGAAGCATTTCATAGATAAATTTCATAACGTATTATTTTGATAATTTTAATTTATTTGAATATTGCAATCACAATTTCTGTAAATAATAATCAATTTTAAAATAAAATATAAATTCAGCAAAGGAAAATGTATTTAATAATAAGAAATTTTTTCTTGATAAAAAAACATCAAAAGTAGTGGATTTTGAAATGAAAATCCATATTTTCAAATAATGGTGCAGCATTTAGTTTGAACAGTTGGAATTGGAGATAATAATTCCTTTGAAGGTTCTTCATAAGTTCCAGAAATATAAGCTCTCATAACATAAATAAAGTACTCATTTGTCTCTTTTGGGTTATATGTGAATGTAAAACTAGTACTGCATTCTGCTCCTAGGCTTGTATCCAATCGTATAGCTGATGTCTCCATGTTAACCACGTTAGCTCCTGAAATCGGTTGAGATTTAAAATTGTAAAATAACATTAAAAATATCCGAAAATGAATGAAGTATTTATTTACCATTAGAATTTAAATATTTGCACATAAATCCAAAGACACAATTTCTAATTTTTTAAAAGTTACTACTTATAGTAAACTTTAGTTGTTGATATAACCTATACTTGTTAATGATTAGTTGACTTGACCAAGCAGAAGTTAGAAGAATATTGACCTGGTGCATTAGAATAATATTGAGGTTGTTCAAGTATATAAAATTCATGGAACCGAACATTGCTTTCTTTTAAAATACATCTATAAGAGCACAGAAGGAATGTAAACAATTGTATAATAGCATCTATTTACTATTAAATTTTAAAGTTTATATGACTACCAAATTTTATTAAAAAAAATTGAAAATACAAGCTTTGAGAAAATAGTTCTTTTTTTCTGAATTAGATTCAACAATCAAGGCGGCTCTGCTAAAAGCATTTTATAACAAGCTCCAAATTCAAAATAACCTAGTTTAATTTGTTAGGGTCTCCCATTTTGTTTATAAAGACTGAAAGGCCCTTTATGGAGCTGATGTGTAATTCTTTTGTATCAAAAATGTCTAAAGTCAATCGAGAAAAGGTAATTGCATCACATATATATACAATATAATATACTGTTTCTTTACTCTTGTGGGATTTTCTACCTCTGATACCAAAGGAATCATTTCTAATCCTTCAGTTAATTTACTCTGACCTTCCTAATCTTGTAAAGACAAGTCTACCTCAGAAATTTACCTGTATGAGCAGTGTTTTAAATCTCAGGAAATAAGATCCACTCAGCATTGTCTGAGTTACTGGACAAGGAAAGACACTTTAGCTGTTCGCTAAGTATGCTAAAGGCTCCGTTAGGAATGATCGCAGTGCCATTCATCTCAGGCACAAGTTGCATAACACTAAGGTTATAGGGAGAGGGTTTACAAAGCTGTATTCTTTAAATAAGAAAAAAAGACGTTCAGTTATCCATAACCTGCCAATACTCCTGGGTAGTCGCTGAAATCACAAAGGAGAAAATGTCTAGAGTACTTCTGATATGTTGTCCTACATATAAGAGCTTCAGTGATTCAGTAGCTTCACGCTATTACCCGTTAAGATAGCAAAGTGGGGCATCCCTTGCCAAGGATAGTGATATAGAAAGAGAGACCACATATTCTCCCTCTTTTGGTTGCTGGAGCTGCGTGGATTAGAGACTCGTCTATGTTAATCTTTGACGTTAGTTCCGCTGGTTTGGACAGGAAGGTGCCAGCTCAGGTATGGCCACAACATCTGACCGTTGTTTAAAATTACGAAGCTTTTGATGATGGGCGGATTCCAAGTCCGTTAATCAAAAAATACAGTCCGGAGCTTGCCTGCACTGCTATATTACACACACACGCAGATATATATATTTATATGTAACAAATCTATATATATCTATATATATATCGCCCTATATATAGATTTGTTGATTATGTGGATTAAAAAATAAAAAACACCATCACATCTTTCATAAGTCTTCCATAAACAAAATTAAAGAAGCAAATATGCCACTTTAAGATAACTTTCTTTGCAAAACATTATCGGCTTTTTATTCTTGCTGGCAAAGAAGCCGCTGAACACAGCTAATAGCCTTTAATCATGAACCACAGTCAAGTACCGAGGTCGATACTTGAGCTAAAGACAATTTGCTTGTTTGCAATACTTCCCAACTGCCTATTTCGGCCAACAGAAAAGCTGCTAAATATAGTATTGCGTATTCTTATTGTAATTTATTTTCTTCTAAGATGCATATTTAAATGAGATGAGAAAATTACCTGTTAATCTTAGCCAAGTAGCTATTCTTTGTTTAGTTTCTTCGAAATATTCAAATTCTGGCATATTTATTCCACATACGCAGATGCCACCCAAGCTGCTTTTTGTTAACTGGACAGGCGCAAAGGTCTTGCATGTCACTTTCTGGAGTGATAAAGGACTACCTGCATAACTATATTCTGAAACTTTAGTATAAGCAACTCTCACGACGCGTAAATAAAAAGTTGCTGCTTTTCCAAGTTCTGAGTAACTCATTCTTTGTGGACAAGCCTCCAACCCTCCTAGTCCTAAAATTCAATATAAAAAGTTGTAAATGAAATATCAACTGTATTAATTAACACAAGAAAAGCATATAAGATAATAATATTTTAATTGAAGTTTGTGATATTCATTCGGTTGTAAATAATTCCAATAGATTCACAATATTATAAATCCCTATGAACAGTTTGTTTTTTCCTTGTTTATTGTTAGTCCAATATTTTTAGCTGCCGATTCGAGTGCGGAAAAAGCTTCACTTTACTGATTTACGTGTTCTGCCAATTATGCCAATATCATCTGCTAAAATTTGTATAGATTTTTAAAAAATGGACCCAGTATGAAAAATGTGGTTGACATGCAAATCGCTGCCCGCAGTAAGAGATACTTCATTTATCTGATCTTACGGGTTGCGGCATGAACCGCTGGAACCCACAAAGCATTACATAACAACTTTATAATAAATTGGCAGAGTTTAGTGCTAAAATTTTCAAAGAAAATATGTATATCATTTTTTAAGAACAATTGATAAGTTTATTAAATGGATTTTTTTAGGAGAGATTTGGAAGAGAAAACCAAGATTTCACCTCAGTTAATAGTAGAAAAAAAGTCAGCAATCATTCCATTATTGAACCGTTATCGAGCAGTAGATGAGCCGCAAATCGTAAAAGATAGTAAATAGACAAAGTAAGTTATAAAGACCTAGTTCAAAAAGTGACTTAGTTGTAGGACAGCGGATTTCGGATCGTAATGTATTCTGTTCAATCCTAGCTACAGTTGAACAACGGAAAATAGATGTTGCGGTTCTTCCTCTTTTGCACCTACGCACACTCGCAGTTTGTTCATGGGAGTTTTTCAAGTTTTCTCCCTTGTGACATGTGAATACGTCCAACTATCTATGAAAATTCTATCTCACGGAATGCAATTTACGTGATGAATGCTAAAATACCATACAATGGTCTTCACCCATTAGGTTGTCAGCTACGTGGTATTAAAAAAAAGGTAAGTTAAGGAGATTCATCGTGATCTAGAAGTTGGACAACGGTTTTGAGAGTAAAAGACTACGGATTTGATTGAAGACACTATTGGGCAACCAGAATTGAAGATTCTGCTTCTATTTTTTGCATGCACGTTTGTCAGGTTGAGGGCAGGGGTCTTTTGTGCCTTTTTGAAATAGTTCTTCCTTAGCGTCACGTGGATACAACCCATTATATTTAAAAAGACTTCCCAGAAAGGAGTTTTCATGGTGATAGATTACATTCCCGAAAGGTAGTTTACCCTATGGACATGAAAAAGTCTTAGGCCACAAGGCTATCCACAGATCAGCCTCAAAAAATAAGTTATGGACGTGGCATACCGTGGCCCAATTGCAGGACAGCATTCTTCATACTGGAGAATTTCGGTTTCGAATCCAGCTACTGTTGAACAACGGGAGATGGATGTTGTGCTTTCGCATGCATATCTTTCGGAGTGGATATTTGAATTTTCCGGATATTTTCCCTTGCGACATGCAAATGCAGCACACTATCTGTAAAAAGATATGTGGACATTAAAAATTATTACAGATTTTGGGTGTTAAACTATCCATTATGCAGTATCAAAAGTTAAGTTATGGTCACTTTGCATGAGGAGTTCAATTTTGTGTTTCGATCTTACAAACACTTACAAATCGAGGATTTTGCCATGATCTATTGCTGTAATACTGGAATATTTTCATACTGTAGGAATACACGTGTTTCGTTGAATGATACTATATACCGATTTTCAGACTCACGCCTCCTCGTTGTTTGCTACAGAGGTCAGCGTTTGCAGCTGTTCTATGTGAGACTCAATAAAGCACTTCCACGAAGTTGTGCTAATCATAGAGCATGGTACGTATCCAGATTCGGTTCTGGTGAACGGTCACTTCCACTCCCACTGTCGCGTGACATATTGCTGTACAGCAAGCAAAATCGCATAGGGGGTGATAGGCTATGTTATCTTATCCACTCTAGTTGTAGTACATGGAACCTTAACCGGCCAGCGTTATGTTGATGACATTCTTTGACCTCACGTAGGACGTTTCCTAAATGTCTTCCAGGTGCAATTTATACAGTAAGATATTGCTCGTCAGCAAACAGCTCGAGTTGCTCAAGACTTCTTACTTCATGTTCAGACTCTTCCATGGTCAGTCCACTCCTCGGACTTGTTTCCGAAAGAGCACATTTGGGACCAGCTCAAACGCCAGATGCCATCGTATAGCTATGTACATGATTTGGAGGTAGCTGTTCAAGGTTTTGTCGACACATCTGTCATAGAACAACATCAGACGTCTTATCAACTCGATCCTAGACCGTGTGGCGGCATGTATTGCAGCAGGAGATGGTTCGACATACTATTAGGATTGTACTGTATTTGCCTAATTGTACATACTGTAATTGTTTAATTGAAATGGTTTTATGATCAAGTGAATCTCACATCTGTATCCTTAAGTGTATTACATTTCATTTCGAGTGAGAGAGCGATATTAATTTAATTATAAAAAGGTAACACGTATGTCTTTTTTATCGATTCTGCATAAGTTTGCCTTTATATTTGAAATTTTACAATATTGGCGGCAAATAAAGGAAATGTACTAAATTTGACGACTAAAAGATGTTTGTTCATAAGTAATATAATAAGTATTTACTTTAAATATAATTTCATCACCTTCTTTCATTTTTGTTTGCACAGATTGAAAGTTGTATATCCTCTTGTCTCTCTGACAGGCAGTCCAGTCAGATGCACGCGCCATTACAATATCAAAGTGCTCATAACCGCACCACGCATTCACCCAACTTCTATGTGTCTGCATTGGCACGAAATCTTTTATTCCTAAAATGATAAATCCATATTTTTCATAAGAAATATTTATTCTAAAGAGTCACATGAAAGTATAAGATTAAGCCGAAAATTTTCGTAATAACAGGAAAATATCTTTATTTAGGAACACTTTATTATTAAAATAACCCTAGTTACTAAAATTTAAAAAAAAATGAAAATTTAGATTGAGAATATTTACATTTATTTTGGAGACAAGAAGGAAATTTTTTTCTTTTTGAAATATATAGATTTGAGATTTTATTAATTATTGTAATATTTGAAAGTAAGAAATGCTAATTTTCAAAAGAAATGCAAAGTTATGCCTTGTAAAAACAAAAGTTGGTTCAATCTAATGAAAATTTCACGGAGATAAAAATTCTAAAACTTGATCTTTTTTGTATGGAAAAAAATTGAGTAGCTCGTTAGCTAGTTTTTGCACCACTGTTTTCAATATTATATCAAGTTAACCCCCAAAGTGATTAGTACAATTTGCAATCAACATAAACAGAATAATGTTGAGTTGTAATTGTAACCTTATAACCAATCAAGGATAAGAGATACTATTAGGAGATACTATTTTGAAAGTTATGTAGAAGCTATTGATGTACGTCTTATTTGAACAATCTGTTTTAGATCTCACCAAACATTTTACAAATTGCTTTCCAACGATGGCATTTATTAAAATTTTGACCATCATTTAAGAATGTGTGTGTGTGTGTGAAATTTTTCTATTAATTTTAAATCATCTCCAAATAAAACATCACTTATTTTAAATATCCTAAAAATGTATTATTCTTTTTTTCTCAAATCAATAGTTACTCTGAATTCGATTTATATTAAAACAAGTGTTTTTCTATTTCCACAAGTTAATTATTATCTGTAAGGATCAGCGAAATTTTATTTTTTACTTGACTGAAAAGGCAATCGATTTCAATTATTCAGTGACCGAAATTTACAAACTTACACTTTTAGTGTATATAGGAAAGTTTCAAAATATTAGTATACAATATTATATTAGAATACAGATTAATATAAAAAATAATTGTGTAAAATACACAGTCCAGTCTCATTAATGTGACAGAAAATCAAAAGTCAGAATAAGCACCTTTCGTAAAATGGACTGTTGCGAGACGTATAGAAAGAGAGTCAATTAGATTTCTGAAGAAGTTCATTGGAGTATTGAGCCAATCCGACTCCAGTGTTGTGGCCCAGCTGAGCTAGATCTCGCTGGTGAGAATCCATGTTGAGAACAAGCCAATCAAGATGGTCCCACGAATTCTCAATTGGTTTTATGTCAGGTGAACTTGCTAGCCAGGAGAGAACGGTAAACTCATCCAAATGCTCTTTTAATCACGATGTACACTGCCATCTGTTGTACGTCTAACGCACACTTCTCATTGTCCTGCTGATATAGGTATTTATATTGATTCATCCTGTAAATGCATATTTGTATTGATTCATCGAGTAAATACATATTAGTATTGATTCATCTTGCTTTACACAATGGTGAGTGAACCTAGAGAATGTCAGAAAAACATTCTCCCCACCATAATGCTCTCAACTCCAGACTGGACCGTTCTGGTAGTGGTTGCAGGATGTTTGCTTTCAGAGGTTTCATATCCTATACGCCAACATCTATCTGTCCGAGGGAGCATAAAACACGATTTATCGGAAAACGCCACCTGTCGCCATTCAGTGGATGTCCAGTTGCGGTACTCACATCAAATTCCAGCCTTTATCGCCGATGAACACCATTCAGCATAGGTGCATAAACCAAGCGTCTACTTCAGAGGCTCAAACGCAGCAGTGTTCGCTGAACAGTAGTTTTGGAGATACTTGGTAGCCTCTTGGTTCATTTGGGTGGTCAGTTTTAGAACGGTAACACGTCTATTCACCCGTAGGCCCGATAACCTTCGATAACTATGGCCTATGATTCACTTCATTTACCACGTCCTTGATTTTGGACAAACCCATTTTTTTCATGCATGGTATACTTTTACCACAGCGGCACACGAACAGTTCACAAACCTAGGAAATGCTTCGACCAATTGGCATGATCATTGGCCTTTTGGACGTTGGATAAATATCTCGGTTTCTGCATTACACCAATGATTGCAATGTTTTCCGAAACCCTCACATACCTTTTAAATATGCTGAACTGCACTGTGCTGCCATTTCTGTGATTGGTTATTTAACGTCGCAAGTACGTGGTGGTTACATTAACGGGACTGGACTGTGTATATGTATTGTCAAATGTGTTCGTTTACAATAGAAGTTTTAATTTCACAAATCTCACATACTTCAGAAGAAAACATTTGATTCGACTACTGAATTAGAAGATTCGTATACATGGTGCCGAAACCCGTGGATTTGAATACTTTGAAATCGTAACAACAAAGAATGACTCTTGGTGGGGTGAGTAAGAAATTCATTTCGGTTTGTAGAATAGTTTTGTAGTTTGTTTGAAATATAGCTGGTAATGTTCTAAAGTTGTAGTAATGTTGCTTAACATTGAAATTCGTTTAAGTGGAATAGTTTCGAAATTGAAAATATGTTAGGATAGTTATCAGTTTATATTTGTTGTCGATTTAGTTCTTTCATTCCGAAAATTTGAAGGTTTCGTATGATTGTTTGAATTATTAATTGCTAATTTGATTCGTAAATTGAGTATAGTATTTGTGTGAGGATTTGTTGATAATAGATATTTGTTTGAAATAATTTGTTGGAGTTTCAAGGGTTCAAAGTGTCTATTTGAATTTATTTGGTTATGATGTAGTTGTTTGTTCAACTATTTAGAGTGATTTACAGATTAATGTGTATTTTATTAATGTAAGTTTGTTTGCAATACTTGTATCTAGAATGGCAGATAAAAAAGAATTAGAGAAGTTTAAAAAACAGCGCACTGCACATAGAAGTCAGCTTACAAGATTAATTTCGAAAATAGAAAATCGTTTGAGTGAATCAAATGTTGAGGTCGATGAATTAGAAAGTTTTTTAGTACAATTACAATGTAAAGACGAACAGCTTAAAGCTGTTGATAGTAAAATCGAAGATTTCGTTGAGACTACTGAAATTGAATCGGAAATTGAGCAGATTGATAAATATAATGAAATTATTATTTTCAACTCTATAAAATTAAAAAATAAAATAAAATTGTTGCAAACCGCAGTTAAAGATGAAAATACAAATGTCCCACTCGTAACAAATAATAGTAATGGTAGATCAAACATAAATTCCAAATTGCCTAAATTGAAATTGCAAACTTATTTCGGAGAGCCTTCTGAATATTTAAACTTCTGGAATCAATTCGAAAATTCGATTGACAATAATCCTGCCCTGTCAGATGTTGAAAAGTTTTCTTATTTGTTTGGTTGTCTAGGAGGAGAAGCTCTCGCTTGTATCAAAGGTTTCGCTATTACTGCGGAAAACTATAAATCAGCTGTAAAATTAATTAAAGACACTTTTGGTCAAAGGGATGTGTTGATTAATGCCCATGTATCTAAATTGTTAAACATGAAACCGTTAAAGCACATTTCTAACTTACATGAGTTGAGAAATTTATATTTTAAATGTCAAACTCAAATTCGTTCACTTGAGAGTTTAGGTGTAAAATCAGAAAACTATAGTATAATGTTTTGCGCGATAGTTTTAAAACTTTTCCCCAGTGATCTTGCTTTAGAGTTTAGCAAAAATCAGATTTCGAGTAGTAATCATAATTTAGAGGAATTGATGGATTTTCTGCATAGAGCAATTATTGCACGAGAGAGAACTTTTCGTACACACTCTCCTGTCCCCCCTCCCAAAGCGCCACTTAACCAGACTAAGCAACTCAATCGTAGAAACTTCGGCGCTCCCAATGGCAATAAATATTCCTCCTCTCATGAGTTGCTGACTAGTGCCAGTGCAAGCACTTGTATCTTTTGCGGTCAAGGTCACTTGAGCCATCTCTGTGAAAATTCGAACGCTCAAAAAAAGAGAGATAAACTTATAAGAGACAAAAGATGCTTTTTATGTTGCAATTTAAATTGCTATTTAAAAGTTTGTAAGGGAGCCTGTTGTTCTTTCTGTAATGGAAAGCACGCACGTGCAATATGTTTTAAATTAGAAAATTCCAAAAGGCAAAAAATCGAGCACGACACAAATACAAAATCTAATGGGATCGTTTCTACCTCTTCAAATTTTATGAGGAATAATAGAACAGGAACTTTATTGCAATGTGTGAAGGTGGAAATAGTAGGCAAAGAGTTGTCAGATTTTGGGTTTTGTATTTTTGACAACGGTAGTGAAAGAACATTTGTGAAAAAAAGTGTTTCGAAAAAATTGAGATTAAAGGTCGTGGGTTTAGAGAAATTAAATATTTATAGTTTTGGCGCTAAGACTCCTAGGCTGCAAGTCTGTCGCAGAGTAGAGTTGAAGTTGCGAAATGTTTTGAATGGACATGAGGTGGTGATTGAGGCTTTAGAAATTGAGGAAATATCGAAAGCTGCAATAAATTTTCCAGATCTAAGTGCTCATGCTGAGATGGAGGAAAAAGGATATCATTTGACATTTAATGTTCGAGAATTGTCTAGTAATTGTCAAATTTCAGTGTTGTTGGGATCAGATTATTATTGGGAGTTAGTCAAAGGATTTGAAAAGTTAAATGCATCATTGGTAGCTGTTAACACTGAGCTTGGATGGTCGTTGCAGGGGAAATGTAATAAAGTGAGTGAATCCATATTAGTAAACTTAGTTCAAAGTGATCTAAAGGTTGACTCAGCTGAACTGACACGGTTTTGGGAACTAGAAAACTTGGGCATTGAAAAAATAGAGGCAAACTGCTTGAGTGTGAAAGAACAGGAAATATTGCAAACATTTAATGATAGTATTAGATTTGTTGATGGGAGATATTGTGTTAAATTACCTTGGAAGGCAGAGATGAAAGAAAAATTGGTTGATAATAGAGAATGTGCTCGTAAACGTTTTGGGTCTTTAGTGAAGAGATTTCGTAGAAACTTGTCTTTTTATGAGGATTATAAGAAGGTAATAGATGGGTATCTCGAGGAAGGTGTTGTTGAGAGGTCGTCGTGTGATGCGGAACTATCGTGTCAAGTACCATCGTTTTACTTACCTCATCATGCGGTCATTCGAGAAGATAAACCAACTACTCGTCTTCGATTTGTATTTGAAGGATCATCTCATGAAGAAAATGAGTTATCTATTAACGACTGCCTATATAAGGAACCTTTCGTCATCAAGTTAAAGTGCCTGTTGCAAGAAATTTGGAGCAACAATCTAGACTGGGATGATACACTGCCACAATCACTGTATTACAAATGGCAGACGTGGTGCAATGAACTGAAGACCTTAGACTCACTTCAAATTCCTAGATACTATTTTTCAAATTTGAATTGTAAATTTATATCATTTGAAATTCATTCTTTTTCAGATTCATCTATGTTAGCTTATGGAGCAGTGCTGTATCTTAGAGCCATATCAACTGATGGTAATATTTTTGTTAGTTTTATCTGTTGCAAGAGTCGTGTAGCTCCATTAAAAGGCCTTACATTGCCTAGACTTGAGTTAATGGGAGCTCTTTTGTCTTCACGATTAACCCATCAAGTAGGTAAATGCTTCAATGAGTATAATGTATCTTCTTTTTTCTGGACTGACTCTACTATAACTTTATGTTGGATTCAAAGTAATTCTACTAAGTTTAAAACTTTTGTTAAAAACAGAGTGGAAGAAATCCAACATTTAACAGATCGTAATAACTGGGCTTACTGCCCTGGAAAGGAAAACCCAGCAGACATCCTTTCTAGAGGCATTTCTGGCGGTGATTTAGCGAAAAATGTCTTATGGTGGAAAGGACCACTTTGGTTGAGTCAACCCCGTGAATTTTGGCCTTGCAAACCTCCAATTGAAAATCCCTCTGGGGATTTAGAATTACGAAAGGAATGTGGAAATATAAGTCAAAATGAATGTATAATTAAGGATGCTCAATTCATTTTTGATTTAAATAACTATAGTAGCCTTACAAGGGTTTTGAAAATTACTGTATTGGTCAAAAGATTTGTGAGTAAACTGAAGAAGCAGCAGGTTAAAATGGGACCCTATACTGCTATTGAACTTATTCGTGCAGAATTAGAATGGATTAAGTATGAACAAAGGCTTGTCTACTCTTCCGAATTAGAATGTCTTGAAAAGGGTAAACTGATTCCAAAGGAATCTTCTCTTTTTAAATTAGCCCCATTTTGTGATGAAAACCATGTTTTGCGTGTGAGAGGTAGACTCGAAGAAAGTAGTTTGTCAGACGATGAAATTCATCCAATTATTCTACCCAGACATTCCAGGTTTACTAAATTGTTAATTTTAAAAGAACATAACAAAATTTGTCATAGTGGGGCGTCAGCAACTCTTGCTCAAATTAGAAACAAATATTGGATTCCAAAGGGTGGACAAGTGGTGAAATGTGTTTTGAAATCATGTTTGATATGTAATAGATATTCTGTCAAGCCTGCTAAACAAATAACTGCTCAATTACCTAAAACTAGAGTACTTGAAAGTCCCCCATTTACAGTGTCAGGAATTGATTTCACTGGTCCAGTTTTTATTTGTTCGGGGAACACTCAACAAAAATCCTATATAGCTTTATTCACATGTGGGGTCACGAGGGCCTTGCATATAGAATTGATAACTGACATGTCTGTTAAAAGCTTTATTTTGTCTTTAAGACGGTTTTTGGCAAGAAAGGGAAATTGTAGGGTCATCATTTCAGACAATGCTAAGAGTTTTAGAACTGTAGATAACATTTTGAGGGATTTTTCTCAAATTTTGAATGATCCGGATTTAAAAAACTTTGTTGCAGTACATAACATCACCTGGCAATTTATTGCTCCTCATGCCCCATGGTGGGGTGGTTTTTATGAGCGGCTCATGAGGAGTGTCAAGGAGCCTTTGAAGAAAATATTAGGTAAGGCTTGTCTTAATTTTGAGGAAATGATGACTGTCCTAGCTGAAATTGAACTAGTATTAAATCATAGACCACTTACTTATGTAAGTAATGATTTGGAGGAACCGCAGCCTCTTACCCCAGCCCATTTTTTGTTTCCTGGTGTTGAAAATGTTAAGTATCCAGGGCATTTTATTGAGATATTTGCCAATCCACCTTCCACGAAGGAAGGTTTGACTCGTCGAAGGTTATATCAGACTAACCTCGTACGTCGGCTCTGGGTTAAATGGAAACAAAATTACTTAATGCAGTTGAAAAATGCGCATAATTTTATACATCCAGTACCAGAAAATAATCTAAAAATAGGAGACGTCGTTTTGATTGAAGGTACTCCTAAATCCAAATTATTATGGCCTCTTGGCATCATCGAAGAGGTGTTTGTGGGGCGTGATGGACATGTACGTTCTTGCCTTGTCCGAACAACTAAAGGTCGCTACAAACGACCAATCCAGTTAATTTACCCACTTGAAATAAATTGATCTCTATCATCTTTATTAAATAGTGTCTTATGTATTTTGTATATATTTGTATGTTCATAATTATGTATGTGATTTAAAAAAATTTTGTATTATATTGTTTGTTGTTAATATCAATTAGTGTACTCTTAACAGAGTACAAGTGGGGTGTGTTGCGAATTCACTGGCAATGTTTCCGCTACACATGTACTTGAGAGAACTGAAGTGGACTCAAGTGGCAACTCAAGTGGGAACTCAAGTGGTATATAAGTGAGAATCACAGACTAGGATCCTAGTCTGTGGAGAGAATGTAACGAGCGAGTGTGCGCTCCAAACTTATATTCAGATGTATTTGTAAACCTTGTTTGTAACGTGTCTTTGTTAATTAATGTTTATGAATAAATGTGTGTGTGTGTTCGTTTACAATAGAAGTTTTAATTTCACAAATCTCACATACTTCAGAAGAAAACATTTGATTCGACTACTGAATTAGAAGATTCGTAAACATCAAATAAATGATCTCACTGTATATTAATCATTCTAGAGGTAAAAGCCAAGAACGTAGTCTTCTAATATGATTTTTCCAGCCAATTTTAAAGTACTATTCCATCCGTTAAAGTAATTTTTTATTGGTATTATCACTTAAAATGTCCT
>JAPDSC010027798.1:191917-203814 GCA_026290005.1 Latrodectus geometricus
GAAGAAAACATTTGATTCGACTACTGAATTAGAAGATTCGTAAACATCAAATAAATGATCTCACTGTATATTAATCATTCTAGAGGTAAAAGCCAAGAACGTAGTCTTCTAATATGATTTTTCCAGCCAATTTTAAAGTACTATTCCATCCGTTAAAGTAATTTTTTATTGGTATTATCACTTAAAATGTCCTAGTCGTTACGGACAGGACATTTTAAGTGATAATATCAATTTTTAATAATTTTGTTAACAAATTTCCATTTCCTCATAAAAGTTTTTTTTTTTTTTTTTTTTTTTTTTTTGCTTTTTAATTGCTGAAATTTCGTTATTATGAAACATTTCTACAAAGAATATTTCATTTTTACATATAGAGAATGCCAATGTTTTGCACAAAGTCAAAATTTTGTATTTTTCTGTACCAATTTTAACTCTAGAAACATAAATTTTAAGACACCTTGAAACTTAAGTAAACGATTCATAAATTTGATTTAATTGAAAAGTTTTTAAGATTCGATATAGATTAAGACTAGAAGAAATTTAAGATTAATTTATATAACGTTAATTTTGTTTCATAACATTGTTGGACAGCACAGAAAATTACATTAAATTAATTCGTGTACAAAAAACATGTATTAAAAAGAACCATCGGGCTGGGAAAGATCTATTGCCTTTTCACCGTTTTGGGGTAGATGGAAATGTGTACTAAACTATTTGATATTTCGCGTATCAAATCAGAGTATCCACGCCTGACAAGGCCTAGTGACAAGGTCATGTATGTAAATGGATAACATGGATCTTGGGCCTCAATAGATTATTTGGCAATTTAGTTTAGATTATTTTAATAAATAAAAGCTTCAAAAATTGTTAAAACTTATTTCGTTAACCGATAAAGGGCGGAAGAGTTTTCTTATATATAAACATAACATAACAAGCGAAGCGCGATAGCGCTTCACCGCACTCAAACGGTTAATCTCCAAGCATAGCTGGTAGCTGAATGGTTAGACTCAAAAATTCGGTTGAGTCTATGGTTTCGGCTCAACAGTTCATGAGTTCAATTCCTGTTTCCGCCTAAGCGGAGATGTTAGTAGAGGCTTAAAACCCATTCTAATAGCTACAGTTTAATTAGTTTTTTTGTACATCATGAAGTGACCGTAGAGTGGAAAAACAAACTTGAAATTCTCATATTAAAATTAACCGAAAAATATCAAGCATCATGATATAAGTTAAACATTTAGCAAATATTCATTCTAAGTAACTACAATAATAAGAATAAATAAATAAGCAAAAAAATATTAAACTGGATTGTCTCTAATAGAATATGCTAAATCCTACGTGCAGATACAATTGATGAGAAAGTACTACAGATAGAATCAGTTGTATATAAAAGAATTAGATAATTGAAAGAAATCAAATTACACGAGCAACTTTGTAAGATCTTTTTTCACATGAATATGTTGGGGTTTTTTAAGACAATGTTTGCGCGTAAGTTCACAATTTTCTTGCAAAGGAACTAAATTTATAACATATTAGGAAAAGAAATGTTTTAAATAAATGATTACAAGATCCTTCCATTACGTTTCAGTATCTCAACGATCATCTTTTTCACGGGATACAAATAGACCGAGATATAAAGTTTAAAATGGGCCCCGAATAATTACAAACGTCCACGAACTATTAAACTGAAGTCTTGAGTTAGTGGAGGAGAGCCAACTATTCTTAGCAAAATATTAGGTCCGAAGTATGGAATGATCTGGCATCTAGCAAATGCCTAGAGATGCGAACAAATAGGACATATGTAAACAATCCTGAAAATATTAATAACAATAGTCAATAATAAGGTTTTCGAATAGTTGTTTGATGGATCTGTTCTTAAAGTTTTTAAAACTTGCTTTCAGAAAGCAATTTTTAAAATTTTTCATTATTATAAGTTACAAATATGAAATCCATCTGTATTCATGAAATTTAATGTGAGACTGCAATCAGCAGATCAGATTGTAAATTTGAAGCTTTAAATATCAATATTCGCGCACATATGGTAATAAAATAAAATAGTAACTCAGTTAATATTTCATCGTATCGATATTTTTATTTGAGTATCGTATTGATATATTTACTTTGAGAATAAATATCATAACATTTATGCCCCTATTGATAATGATTACGCGCGCACACGATATTGAAATTATTTTAGTTTGAAAAGAGGATATATATTGTACATTTTGGATTTGAGCTGAAATCCTGATCTCAAAAACTCATTAAAAATATGTTAAGTTTTAATAAAGGATGGTGGCAATAGCTCCACTGATAAGATGTTTTGTAACTGTGTCATGACTAAGAAGAAACATTTAAGGCATAAGAATGTCATCTTCCCTTCACACAAAACTACTGCAATCAATCAGATAAAAGTATCCTAAATATCAAAAATTTACTAAGATAATAGTAAATTTTGATTAAATAAAGATTTGGAATTTTTTTTTTTTTTTTTTTTTTTTTTTTTTTTTTTTTTTTTTTGAAATAAGAAGTCATTAAATGTTTATTTTTCTCAGATCAGAGCGATTTTAGGCACCAAGTTCAATTGTATATGGACATCTTTTTAAGACCACATGTAAAGCTGCCATATCCATTAAAGTATTTTTCCCGATAAAGTAGGTAAAAAAATTGAATAATGCAGTGATACCTATTTCCTCGTAAGTGAGTTCGGAGACTTGAAAGAATATTCTTAAGAAGAGAACAAAATTAGTCTTTCTCATGCCACTTTCTTTCCAAACGAGGCCGTCTGCTTTCTCTCCATTCTTCACTGTAACTGTCTCGATGCATAAGATGTGACCTGCAAATAATAACCAAGAGTGTTATTAGTTGCTTTTTATGTGAAGCATGATACACTACTGAATAATATACTGTATCCATCTATATATTTTTACAGAAGTTGGGTTTTTAATACAGATTTGGCATTTTCCCCATAGCTTGGAATTGATTTAAGATAGGATAGGGTTAATATAGATTTTCCATGAATATTATGATATAAATGTTGAAAAAAAAAACTTAATAAAGTGTATGTACGCACTAAGATTTACTTCAATTGTAAAATTATCAAGATACTTTCAATAACATGAAATTGTGGATGAAATTAATAAAAAATTGGTGCATTCTTTATTATTATGCATTAATATTATTCAGTTTTATTATGCGCCACACTTCGAAGTTTTTTTTTATTGTATTTTTTTCTACAAATTTCCCTTTTTGTAGATATGGGAAGGTAAGAATTTTCATTAAACATAAATGCAAATATAATGAAGAAAATTAAAGTACCAGGAAGAGGATCAGAGCGCATGCTGATGTTGTACCTGGTGACCATCTCGTCGAGAGTTTCATATTCTGGAGACGAAAAGATTCCTCCTTCTTTTATTATCATAGGAATCAAGTTAGCATAGCCTATTTGTTTCGCACTACAGTGACTTGATTTCCTCACCCACAACCTATACAAGTAATAGAGAAGAATTAAATGAAATAATATCTATTAAGTGAATAAACTATATTAAGGTTTAAATTAAAAAAAAAGATTTGGAAAATGAAGCATATAGAAATCAACCGCAGAGCTAGGAGTTTTGTCAATAACAGAGATTCTACTTCAATGGAGCATCAAGTGAAACTGAGAAGCCAATAGAATAAATTCACAATCAAATAAGTAACAGAGCATATTTACTTGAAAAATATGATTTGTGTCGAAGTATATTAAAACATAGACAATATGTAATTAGCCATTTTGTCACGCCATTATTAGCCAGCCAAAATATGAGACCATGGAGGTATTGAAAATAAGATTTAATCGCGTATCTTGATAACTCATCGTAACAAGTAGCAGTTGACATAATACTCGTTATGGAAAAAAAAATTAATTTGCTTTCTCATACAGTAGTAACGCTATTAAGTAACGTGTTATTAGTAAGCTAGGATTCCTCATTTAGTTCGATCCATCCTGACATGAATGGGTTAACCGTAATGCTGTTGATGGAACTGAGATTCGTTTGAAAACAAACGGGATGGCTATTTTTGATTCCATGTTGTTGTTCGTCAAATCAATATACTCGAACAAATCTTTAGGAACATCATAGGAAATCATTACAATAGCTATCGAACAATTTGTTAGTAATGATAAAGGTATCATGGAAATGTATTTTTCTGATTTTTTTTTGTCCTACATGAGTCAAACTACTTAATCAAGGTACATGTAGTGTTTTTATGAATCAAAACCAGAGAAGAAAACATTTCTTTCTTCTCAGATGTAAACAGCCCAAAGTTGCCAAGACCTTGTAAGGTGTTCCGGCATCATGTCATGTAGACTCAATTATTAGTTAGAAAATGGTTTTAATTTCTATTACAGTTAACATTGATAGTAGACTCCAGGTTCTGTTCCCACCTCTCTTGGAATGAATTATTCAACATAGGAACATTTTTCTCAAATCCGTATGATCCATGTTACAAGAACATACAAGGAAGTCATTTAAGTCTAATTTCAGTTTTTAATTTGATAGAAAAATAAGTATCTGAAATATGAACAGAAGTTTCTGAAATGCTTTGTTTCTCTTCAAGTTGCGGAGCATTTTTAATTAACATAATTTTGTTTTCGTGTTAGCTAACAGAATGATCAACAAATCATGACAACGTTTTACCTTCAATAAAATTAAGAAATCATTGATATTAGTTTTTAAATTGCGATAACTCATGTGATCAAGCAGTCACCTAATAAAGTACTGTTGTTAAGTGTGTTCCCTCTATTCAGGAACCCAACAGAGTTGATTCAACAGATTGGTTGTAAGAGCACCAGTAAGTCTTCGTTTGCTCTATCATCATTCTCAAATTTAGCAGCACTTTCCTCATTTCTGTGCATTCCAGTGAGCACGTCTGCTTTACATCCCAAAATTGGTATTTTCTAATTTTTGATTGTTTTTCTTGTCTCTTGAAAATTATCACTGATAATGAATACAGTGGCACTACTATATCAGTGATTAACGTGAGTCTTAAGTTATCGATTCATTGAAAAGTTATGCAAAGTTATTTCAAATCAGTATATTATCGGAATACATGATAAATAATATCAGTGAAATTATTTATATTGTTATATTATAATATCCTCGTATTTGTTAAATTAAGATTAGACAAGTACCGTAGCATGGACAGATGCATTATGATTCTGAGAAATTCCATTACGTGCAGAAAACAGATTTTGCACCATAGGATAGATCTACTGAGCTAAAATTTCTCTATACTTCTCATCAGTAATCTTTAATTTCAGAGTTACGATTGATCCAGACATGACGCGGCTACCTCCGTGTTTGATAAGTGGAAAGGAAACAATTATGATCATACACTTGTGCAGTTGTACTCCTAACCTACACTCTTTTTATGGCTGAGAATGATGTGAAGGGCAATTCGTCTGATCATATTACTTTCTTCCATTTATCAATTGGCTAGGTTTTTAGAATGTGATAGTACTGTAGACTATAGGTTTGGCATTAATATATGTGACAAGTGGCTTGGGAATTGCTGCTGTGCAGTAAATATTTTGCTTATTAAGGTGGCTTCTAACTGTAATCATCGATTCTAAAAAGTACAGATACTGATTAAGCTCTGCCTGCAGTTGTTTACTCTTTTTAGACATTACAATCCGCTTCAATATTCAATGATTTCTTTCATAGAGCTTCCATTTCCATCTACTATTTTATTTTGCAAAGTTTGTCTTATTGCGTTGTATGTTAGCTAACATGACACCATACCTCTAAAAATGCCTAAGTTGGGATGTTTCGGTCGCACTTTTTACAGTTAGATAGATTCTTACAGTTTGGCTTCTGAAAATTTCAGAGGTCCAAGATTTTACAATTTTGAAAAAAAAAAAAAAAAAAAAAAAAAAAACTAATACCAACATTTCAATAAAAACTACCACATATAACGAGAGCTGCACACCTTGTCTGGTGGTTAGAGTACCTGACTACGGATGGGGAGTACCTGGGTTCGAATCCCAGCTCGGGCATGGATGTACTTTCTCTTTCTCTCTCTGCGTTTCTTGTCCTTTCTTCAGCTGATGGATGAATGTGGCCCGCCCTATAAACGGGTTTGTGGTGGTGTGGCGTGGGCGATGCTACTCGTATCTCCGTGACTTGGTTCATAGGTGCTCACCGGGTAACGATAAAATGAGTAGTAGTTTCCGGCCTTGTTGCATCAAATGGGTTAATTACTCAAGTGTGCCCGCCATTAAAAACAAAAAAAATATTACCTGAATATAAACATTTCTATGTATAAAAATAACTGGTACTCATTATATTTTATTGTTTACGAATCGCATTCAAAAATACCATTTTTATTCACAGTTATTTCCATTAATTTGGTAAACACCGGTAGCATGAATATAGGTATATTAGTTTGCTTTTCAAAGAAAAACATACCTGAGACCCCTCATGTAATGTGTATAGCTTTGTCCATGTTCCAAATAGACCATTCTCTGAAATTTAAAATCTTCGTTGCTTGCCTTGATATCTATGGTCTCGCACGTTTTGATTTCACACTGAGGATTTGCGTACAACCACTCATTGGCACGATCGATCAGAGATCTACAAAATAACAACTTTAAATAAACTCTTATTTAAAAAAATGTTAAAGTCAGAATCATAAATATATTAAAAATTGAAAATTAAATGAGTAATAATGACAAACACAAATGTATAGTAATTAATTTGTTTTTAATACAGAGGGTTCTCAAACTTTTTGAAATAGCTTTTATAAGTAAAAGCTATTTCAAATTATGTATAAGGTATAAAAGGAAGTCAATAAAATTGATGAGTTTTTTTGGTATATACCCTTCATATACCATACCATTTCTCAAAGAAAAACAGAAGAACAGCAACAATAAAGAAATATTCTAATTGAACACTTTTACTGTATGGAATTAATCAGATTATTTTAAGTATCTTGGATAAATATTTTTAATCATTAGTCATTTGGATACATTTTCAAGATTTTGAATTAAAAATTAATAATGAAATAAGTCTTTTGTCTCTCTCTCAAAGTGCATTTCAATTTTAAAATTTCTTACAACACAACAGATAGTTAAGTAGCAGAATACCATATCAAAGCATTTAAACATCATCCCTCGAGACTCGCTTACAAGGCTTTTAATAGTATCTTGTATTCACAGGCGCCAAGAAACGAAATTCGAAAAACTTCCAAGTATTCATCCTAAATACCGTGAAGTGCAGACAGTATAAAAAATCAAATTCATCTTCCATTGCTCAAGAATAACCGGAATCGAACCAGGACTTCTCACTCCAAAAAACGTGCTATTAGGTGCTATACGTACTAGTATTAAGACACGACGAGTCCTTTAATTTTAAAATTTAGACATCATGAATTGAATATCCCAACTAATAAAAACCAATGCAAAGCTTTTTTTAATATAAACATTATTATTGTATTATTTTCGCAATCAGTGCGCCATATTCACATGTTGCAAAGAAGGAAATGTAAGAATCTTTCTGACACTTATTTCGACCAACGTGCACCCAGAAAACAGACACGCAACATCCATCTCCCGTTATTCAAACGCGATTTGCATCAAACCTGGGACAATCCACTTTGAAAATAATTTCTTACATTTTTTAACAAAAAATGTTTCACCCAAATGTTAAAGTTTAATGTCAATGGTTTTCATCTTGTTTAATGTACAATAACTTGTTTATGAAATAGTAATTCAAACGCGCGCGTGCGGTCACTAATTTTCAGCATTTATATCTAAATCGCAATTTTAGAGACATATTTTTTTTTTTTATCAAGAAATCCTCAATGAGACGTTAATTTCGTTCTATGTTCGGATTTCATCTATGATTGATGTCATTTTAATTAAAATTTTAATCTGTTTGGCAAATTCAAATTATTTTTACTACAGCCAACTCGATGGTAACTTTCTAACGTCTATGTTCGATATCATAAAAGGTAAGATTTAGCATAAAAAAATGAAAAATATTGAAAAATAAAAGAATCAAGATGTTGAAAAAGTTTTAAGCTCTAAATGCAACTACGTAGAGAAATACAAATTAAAAATAGCAAGCAATTCCTATTAATCACCTATATTAATAAAGAAATAATAAAAAAAGATTGTCAGTAAACAAGATTTGTTTGTATTTATATTCAGAAAATAACATATATATTTGATAATTTTTTTTTGTAATCACACACATCAAATACAGCAAACACTTATTACTTTAGAAAAAAAACACTATTAGTATCTCCAATATTTCGAAGAAAAAGCAGACGGTTTCCTCACGCAATTGCCAAATCACTTTCCTTCCAGAATTTTTCTCTCTCTCTCTCGAAGTATCACATTGGTTTTCAGTTAAACAGGCCCGCCCTGATCATATTCTCCGGTGGTTGGTGAAATCCAACCATGAGAATCTCGTTGATTTTAAGATTTTAATTTTTGAGATTTTAAAGGACCCATACTTTACTTTTGAATTTTTGGTTTTATGGAGATGTTGTAGCAACGCTACATCATCTGGGATTCGAAACAACAACACATGTTAAATACATATTCAACATCATTTAATACAAATCCAATTCGCATATTTTTTCCAGTAAAAGTTTTCTTTGTTTTATCAAACAAAATAAAGATTTATTATTTAATTAATAAATGTAGAATAAATTTATTTAAGGTTTTTTTAAATTAAATATAAAATAAATTTTTTTTTAAAATACAATTTGTTTTACATACTAAAGGAAGAAAAATAGCAAATTTTAATTTCATCAAATGTGGTGCACTTTTCATCAAGAAATCATTTGATTTTGCGTTATGAAATCTTTTAATTAATCCTTTATCTTTTTTACGTCAAAAAATATTCTTTTAAACTAATTTAAATTTAAAATCGAAACAAACATTCTTTCGGTTTTAATTTAAACTAGTTTTTTTCGTTAAAGAGTTTCTTTTCGGTATATTTCCAATTTGGAAATAAAAACTAATCACTGAGTGGAGATTTTTACGGTACAATATATGAATATCAAAAGTGTTTTATAATATGAAGTATATATATTTAAAAACAAAAATATAAAATCTGTTTGCTAAGACGCTAATTATTTTTAAAAACATTTTGTAATTGAAATTATTTTTAAAAACATTTTGTAATTAAAATTATTTTTAAAATTAATTTTTAAAAATCTTTTTATAATTGAAAACATTTTACAAATTAATTTTTTAAAATCGTTTCCGGTGAATATTAGGAATTATACTTTGTAGGGCCTAACACATATGACTGTTGGAAGCGAATGGATATCTGAGTTCTGAAAGGTAATTCTTAACTCAAAGGAGAGTCTCAGCGATTAAACATCACCAGTAATCGAGACCTCGAGTATCTTGTCCTCAAAGCTTTATTCTAGCATACAGTTTCATCGCTTATCCTGAGTCAGGAATTAGTTTTTAGAATAGTCTGTGTGGAAAGTGCGATGATGGCTACAGCACACTTCCTTCTGTGAGACCTAATTGTCAACACAATTGCATCCCTTAGCGCAGCAAAAGTGACAAGCAAGCTTACAGATCAATACTGTCATGATGCCACGTTGTTTTTTAGACGAATTTTGAGATTTTGGATGCAACATCATAATGGAAATTTCTGTGTGCGAAGCACAATTGCTAGCTTGCATTATCCTTAAACATCCGGGATCCATATCTGTTATGATGATATGGAAAGTTACTGATTTCGAATACTAATTTGCATTATATTTGCATAACCAATAATATAGCTCGAAATATACGAGATGTATTGAAGGCAATGAGTGTACTTTACTTTTAAGTTATGCATGACGTCGTCTTTCAATTAAAAATGCACAATCACTTTTGCATATGCTTTCCTGGTGTTCTTCGATACAGAGTTTTATGTCCACACCAAACTGAGAATATCTGATATTTGTTACCGCAAAACTAGCACGTAATTTATGAGGTTGAGGTAGTCTGGTTGGCTAGGATATCGTTTTCAGTATCAAAAAGTAGTAATTTCCAATCCCGGCTTAACCAAAGATTTATCGTGTTTACTATATAAAGGCACCTGTAGTACTTTATATAGGTCATTGTCGCTATGCTCTTAAAATGCAATATCTCTGAAGATGGTAGGTCAAGTATTCAGTGGACTTTTGCCTAGGTCGTGGCTTCAAAATTCGAAGACTCCCACACAGCAGCTTCCATCTAACCGATAGAGCCCAAATCTGGGCAAGATACAAGGAAGTACGCTGATGGAGACATGTCATATATGACTGCGATCGAGGAATGACTTAAGTTAAAGATACATGGAATATAGTATCGAATATGTAACTAAATATCATGTCGATTCAATGTGCTCAAGATCTTACAGAAGTTTGTACATTATTTATCCTAAATTACCCGAAAATGTAATTGTGTCTTTCTACACTGGTATATTCGTTTTTATAGCCTCCAATTTAGAACTAGAATATAGTCCCAAACATGATTCTATAAGACCAATGATAATTTTAATTCCCATAAGTAAAAGATAAAATTATAAAAATCTCTTATTTGCGAACGCGTTTTCATGTTTATTTTGCTTGAGCTTAATTTTATTGTTTTATGGCAGAGAAACTTGAAACGACGTTTTCTTTCTAAAATCCTTTGAAATGTGGGGAAAAAATCCTTTAAATTAGGGATAACTAACATAATTGATGTAGAAATCAAGAATCTCTTAAAGCAACTTGTGTGGAATTTTTCCAGCCTAACCTAATTCTCATCTTACAGACCATCCATCTAAGTATAATCAATTGCTTCAAGTGCAAATATCGTGAGGATTGGATTGGAGTCTTATAAAGAAATCGACGTTCTAAGCACAATGTACTTGTCAAACTATGTTTGGAATGATGTAGATTGTCAATCTATTCTTGGAGTGTTGTTGTAGATTGTCAATCTTTGCTTAGAGTAATTTTGACATTGCATTGGTAAGCTTTAGGACAACCGAAACTGAAGAAAGTCAAGAACATTAAAATGACGATTTGAGAAAAATCTATCATCAATGACCTTCAATAAAAAGATCTAGAAAATGTACTACTCCTGCCCATTGCTGATTGAAATTTCATCACAGGACTTCTTGAATGTGGACTCAGACGTAAGAACTAGTAGGTGATTAAATAATTGAGGACATAATGAATAAAAATAAAAAAGAACTTTCAAATATCAAAAGACCTTTCAAGTAGAAAATGAAATGGTATTACGATAGCCTGAAAAACAAGCACATGAATGGTTGATAAGATTGAAGTACTTTTTGGTAAAAAACAGCACTGGAAGTCTTTTCTGTTCATCAAAAGAATGGGAAAACATATCTTTATAAATGTAGTTTTAAAACAGAAAAATAATAACTACTTTAACTGGTTTTTCATCAATAAAATGAAAGTAATGTAAGAATAATGGACATTGTTCATGTGATATACATCTTACATATCTACAATAAATAAAATTGGTTTTTAACCAACGATGTAAAATAAATGGCTATACCAGTGAAGAAAGATTGGTTTAAAAATATTTAAATTACTTGCATTTTGTAAAAATCAAATAGAATCACCGAAAAATACAAAAGTATTTTTCGGTGATTCCTTTTTGAAAATTTTTAGTAAATTTATTTACTATACTGATACATTACAGAGTACTTTAACTAATTTTAATCTATTAAATTATACCTAAATATTTTAATTTAATAAATATTTACATTTGTTAAATTATTCACATAAATAGTAATTTATTATTTTTTGTTGGAATTAAAAACTAACAAATGTAAAGAACTTAATCATGTTCAGTGAGAAACTAGAAAATGTAACTTAATTTGTTATTTCAAAAAATATATATTTTTTAATTTGTTATTTCA
>JAPDSC010027798.1:220173-240663 GCA_026290005.1 Latrodectus geometricus
TTAATCCCTTGATAAATATGCTGTTGTTTTTGTAATACATATTATATAATATTTTATTTTAAATTCAAAATTATTATCATAAACTATTTTACACAATGAATTATACGTAAGTAGAAATATTTCTAAACTTATCCTTTTATTTGTGAGTCGCCAAATTTTAAAATCGTTTAAATTGTGCCGTGCAAAAAAAAAAAAAAAAAACAGTTGAGAATATATAACTGTTTTAGATGATCCTTGCTGAATTCAAACCGACGGTTTTTTATTTTTTAATATATTTAAGAAAAGCTATTGCTATTTGTTGTAATGGATGGTTAACAATCATTTATTTTTTACTGTTATAAGAGCATCTTTTTTTTCTGCATTCTATATAAATATTTGCATATTATATGAAATGTAACGACAAACTGTATAAACGTTTCTTAATTTTCTCGCCAAGTAGCAAGCGTAAGTACTTCGCGCCCTTAACTTGATTAACATTGGCAACATATATGTGCCATATTGTATACAATGAATGGAATAATTCTCTGAACAGTTTTGAGCTGACAACTTTACTTTCATTCTACTCAATAATAAGTTATAAACACTTATAAATTGCTTAATAAAACAGTTTATTTATTACATGAAAATCAACAATCATTTCACATACATCATTTTGAGAGAGCATATTTTGGCTACAAATGGTAAAGCATCAACAATTACCTTCAACAATTAAATATGCTCACTTAACAATGAATATTTATTCAAATCTTTTATGAAACTGCTTACCTAAGATGTAACTGAAAAACATAAAAATAGGATAAATATTTACAAATAATGTAAAAAGTTAAATAAGTAACTGTATGAGGTGGTGGAAATAACAGTGGTGTAGTTTACTATTACTGAGTCAAACCTATTAACTGAATTCGCTTTTTTTCTATTCAAAAGATGAAATATATTTTGCCTTATAATAGCATCTTCGTCCTAATTTGAAATTGAGTTCAGGATTTTAATGTATCTCTTATTTGAAATTTCGGGTTCAGTGTAGAAACAGGCACCCCTTGGTTTGGGGAAAAATTACGTTATAAAATTTAATTTCTGATAACTTTTCTATTTTATTTTGGTTTAGCTTTTGTGTAGCGGCCATTTTGCTACTCATATCTTCACTTCAAAAAAAATCACCAAAATTTTCAAGGGGTACCCATTTGTAAACTTTTACCGAAATTCTTTCAAAAAGTAAACTGGCTTACATAACTATTAGTTTCTCCACTTCATATTATTTTATGATGACATATATTGATGATTTCAGAAAAAGACGTGTAACTTTGTAACCTTCAATCGCAAGCTATTAGTTAAGTTTTATAATAATTCCATAAGCTTTATAATGAAATTTTATTATTTATTTTTTTAGTCTGTAATAACTCAAAAAAAAAGAAAATTTTTTTTTTTGCAAAAGTGCAATTGAGTTCCATAATTTAACTAAAATATAATTGGTTCAATCATATATGGTCTAAAAATAAACCAATTTTGAAGTGTCATTAAGTTAATAGTTATAAGTTTTCACGGAGAAAGTTATAATTATTCAATGGTTAATTTTACATTCTCTTCAGTATAATACTTATTACAAAAGCTTCAATAAAGTTGAAATTTTTCTTTTATATAAAAATTAGCTTTAATCTGAAAAAAAAACTATTTAAATTATTTTTCAAAGCGAGTTTCTTAATTATGAATTATAATAAGGCAACTATTGTAAGTATTATAATTGTATACGACTTGTAAGATCTCACTATTCAATCAGAATATTCAAAAATATGCGACTAGACTTTAGACTACTTACATTTAATTGTCAGTACTGCTCACGTACCAAGGAAAATTTAAATTTATTTAAAAAAAAACAGGTTATTTTACGAAAAATTTGTTTCGCAATTCGGGCAGATTGAAAATTTCGCGTGTAATTGTTACTATTTAACGCGCCCTGCAATACCGAATGATCTGGAACCTTCTAAAAAGAACGTATGCCATTTTTGTTTTCTTCTGACGTGGAATACGGGTATTACTTTAAATTTAAGAAAAGCGAACTGATTTTTAATGGTCTATTAGTTGACTGCGTTAAATATACATTATTAATTACATGACACACACACAGGACGAACATGATTAGATAAAACACAAATGAGATGCCATCATTGAAGCTATTTTCCCACACACACTTATGCAGATGAGCACAGTTTATGTTCTGTGTATAACAATGAAACATGTATACAGGTTAAGACCTTTTGTGGCACACTCACGGTGATGCACAAGAAAGCAACCACGCACGCGCAATGTCCGCTGTCTCGTGAGTTCATCATTTCAGCTTCTGACATTTGGTTCTGTCTCCTTTCATGCAGCGCCCGATGTCCACCAAATATATCTGATTAGCAGGGCAGTTGAGGACTCGGCCTTTCAGAGCTTTTCCGGCCGCCCGAGAGGCTGGAGCACAGACCACGAATTTACTGCACTCTGTTGGATGGATGAACACGCCCCGCTTGAAGCAGTCCACGTCGTTGTCCGACCTGACAACTACTGGCATGGAATCATCATCTGGGCTATTGGCGGCAACAGTGCTGCTGGAGCCTCTGCGACTTGTGGAAGTTGTGCTTGTGGACCTAAAAGAAAAAGAAGTAATTTCAAAATTTTGATAAACCAATAATATATATCTTGATATTATCATATTATATCAATAATATTATTTTGATATATTTTACCGTATTATACCAATAATACATCTTGATATCACCAATAATGTATCTCGATATTATCAGCAATTTATCTTGATATTAATGGTTATTAAGACTCATGAAAATGATTTTCCTGTTTTATCATCTTTATATTACAATATTTAGAATTGAATAGGAATCGATAAGAAACAAAATGCTAGAGTTTTTCACATCTCAGTAAGTTCAACTATTATTTTATCCATATCAATACTAATGCACTCGAATTACCTATTAAGGTGGATTCCAAACCATTATAAATGCCCAATACAAGATAGGAATCGAATACACGAACAATTAACAAACAGAAAACCAGATAACTAAACACATTTGGCTTTTCAGATCACAATGATATTCTCAAATAGAAATAATTTCATATATAGAGTTGCATGATGAATGTATTCAAAAAGGATTGAAATAAAATTAAAAAGTAAAATGTTCCTTCACTAGGAGCTTTTTGAGTGAGAAAAGCAAATTACAAATGTATTAAACAATGAAATTAAGACTAAATGGTTTTATATCTTTAATTCAATAAATTCTTTTTTTAAGAAATGTTTAAAATATTTTATACCACATTATCCCATTGTTGTAGGAAAAAATTTAAGAGAACATTTACACCATTTCACCATTATACATCTTGTTTGTCATGGATAAACATACTTGGTTATACTTCAAACAAAAAAGATATTTTTTGAAGGATTTAATTCGTCAGCAACTTTAAAAAAGTTTCATTCTAAAGAGCTCTTTAAGGGTTATTTTGAAGTAATCATAGGGGCCAGTCTTAATATCAGAAAAATAATTTTTACTCTCATTATATCCGACAAATATAAGAGAGCATCACTAAATGAACCATTGTCTCTGCATGGTAAAAGCTTTGACCAGATATTGTATTTCAAAACATCTAAAAGAGACTTACCAAGCTTTTAACTGATGGAATTTTAAACAAGGTCTAGTTTATGGAATTAGAGGTGAATTATAACAATACAGATGAGCTAATAAACGAACTTAATACCAGAAGTTGATGACGAGTAAGCAAATGGCAGTGATTCTCAACCTGAGGGGCACGCTCCTCTAGGGGAGCGAAAGCATAGTAAAAGAAAATGTTTAAAAAAATGATTGACAAAGTACAGTTCGACATAATATTTAATAATCAATTTATAAGATTAAAATAAGAATTTAATTTAAAACTTATAGAGTTGAAAACAAATTTAGTAGTCATTAGAGATTCCCTTGGGCCTGTCTTGCAAAGCAAAGTTTTTCGAAGGAAAGCTTAAAATAATGAATAGATACTCCCAATTCTTTTTCTATATTTAGTTGAGATTTATATTTTGTATTCAAAAGAGCCATTGCAAAAAGTCCAGTGTCACAATGATAGAATATTGAAAATGGTAGTAGAATACGAAATACTCTTGTTTTTAAAGCAGATAACTCATTATGTACTCCTGCCTAAAATTCAAGATAGGGTTTATTATTAAAGTGTTTTATGCTTTTGCCACTTGTCATAAAGTCTATCAGGGTTACTTCTTCGCAATTGAGTGCTATTCGGGAGTATTATGAAATGGACCCTTAATTAACTCATAATTTGCTATCATGTTGTCTACAACTAGAAAATACTTTTTTAAAATTCCTTGCCAATATAACTAAATAATTTTAAATGGTTACAAAAACAACTTTTACACATTGCTCTCCAGCCTTGTTAGCTTAAATACAGTCATCCACATTTGAAATGTTTTTTTCCGTAAATCTCTGCTCCATAATTTCAAATTTTTACAAAATGTTTTTAACTCTATCTCTCGATCCAATATATGCATTTGATCTGTGATTAGATTTCTTGAATATGTCAACCAAGTAGGTCAATTTTATATGGATCGGTCTTGCGAATGCCCATAAATTTTTATACTCTCGGTATTTTGTAAGGTTTAAAATTAAGGTTTTAATGTAGGTTTAGAACAAAAAATATATTATTATTGTATACATTTTATTGCAAGCGTGAAGAAAAGCGCGATGAAATGTATGATTGAAAAATCAGACCGCGAATACTGGAAAGTTGAGAAACGCTGACATACTCAGTTTATTTAATATGGTTCAACAAGAAAATAAAAGATGATAAAAATTCCTGGTAGAGAAACAACCTACCTGAGAAACAAGAAAATACTCTAAGATATATAACCGATCGCATTGTATGTCGAAATGCCCTAATAATAAATCCAATAATTTTTTGAACGCAATTCCTGTTCTAATTACTGACAAATTTTTAAAATAACATTGTACAATTTCAATGTGAAAAGAATGTATGACAAATAAAAATAAAAGCTTAAGAACTATTTTTTTGGAAGAAACGCTTGATTTTATTTTACGTTGATTCCAATAGAAATAATTGTTTTACTCAATAACAGCTTGCATTACGAATAAGATTCAGAAATGAATTATACTAATTGAGTAGGAATTATGGAAGATTAATTGTTTTTTACATTCTTATATAATTAATTACTCACTGTCTAGGGGATGAGGTAACTACTGGAGACTGTGTGGAGGAAAATCTCCTTCTGCTGTTAGCAGGCCTAAGAGTCGGCCTCTTTGTGGTGGTAGTCGTTGTCGTAGTCGTCGGTGCAGTCGTAGTCGTTTCGTCTTCGTAATCATAATAGTATTCCTCTTCATATTCATCATCAGCACTGTCTGAAGATGCATTGGGATTGTACACAGGTGCCGGTGGCACAGTAGTGGTGGTTGTGGTAGTAGTGGTGGTAGTGGTTGTTGTTGTAGTTACTGGAACTGTTACCTACATGTATAAAAAATAATCAACAATTTTAACTTGAAAATTTAAATTCTTCAGATGAAGTTAATTTCTAAATTTCGTTTATCAAGTTTATAAGAAAAATATTTATTTTAAAGAGATTATGTTTCTCGGTCAAAGAAAAGAAGATTATTAAAAATTGAACTGTGTAGAAATGTAATATTCCAGTGTTTATGCAGCTATTGATTTAACGTTCATTATATGCATAGTTTTATAGTATGCAAAATAGTTTTGTGATTATCATCATTTATTTATTAAAATATCTGAATCAAAAATTTATTTTAAATATTCATTCACTGTCATGAGCACGATTTTGCAAATAATAGCTACTTATGCCTGCTTGTTTATTTCGGAAGCTGATTGACCATTGATTCTGTATTTTTCTACCTTAACATTGTTTATTATTTCCCTTAAACATTTGTTAAGGCACTTTAAACTAGTTACATTTGTGAAGGTATTTTAATATTATAACAGTTTATATATAGATAAATATTATAACAGTTTTTACCTCTGAAGTGGTGGGACGCCTTCTAACGGTAACGAAATTCGCTCTATTGTCTTCATTAATTGCATTTGGCCGGCGTGCCACCAATCGCACACCTTGTCCAATTCTTTGTTCTTCAGCTATTTTATCTCCAGGCTGAGCTGGTCTTCTCCTGACAGCAACTCTTGCTTCCCCATTTCCACGAATATTGGTCTCAGGATTGGCTAAAAAGATAATTTGTAAGTTAATGACTTTCAGGAGACCCTTTAACTTTCAGTGGAGGACATTGAAACAATATTCAGGAAAAAGAGGATTTGTTCGAAAAAACATTGCAGACAACATCCAAAGAAACCACTTATTGTCTGCTTGGAGTTAACATGATATGATATAGTTTTACCGTTTATTTATCAACCGTGAATAATCAGAAATGAAACAACATGAATGGATTTTTCTCTTAACTCTAAGAACTTCATTTACTTCTTAACTATTTAATCACAATGATTATGTAATTCGATTAAAGGAACACTTTTACTTAGACAATGAATTGGCTTTCTTTCAAAGAGGGCATTTGGGTTAAATTCTTCAAATTTCGTCTTACGAAATATTAAACAACTGCTAAATTGGAAAGCAATAGCTACGTGATGTCAACAATTTGATGCACAGTAAATTGACTCTAACTACTAAATTTGATTTTCTTTTATTTCTAATGGCAGATTAGAAGACGTGTAATTAGAATAACAAAAATTAAACTAGAGCAAAGAACACAGGTAACATGATCACAGATAACAAAACTGAAACCACAGTAAGTCTATAAATCGCTCATCTTGTGCTGAGCTCTCTAATATCTCTTCCACAAGTGTTCAGAGTTTAGTGCAGGGCAATGACTCAAATGGTTTACGTGCATTTCCTCTCGTATGTTTGCACGGTTAGAAAACAGGACTTGACAGTATTGTTATACGGTATGGATGTTTACAGAGGCAATCATGACCAATAGCGGAGCGAAAAAGGGCAACAGATCTTCCTTGGCCAAAATGGAATTTTGTTATTTCAACCACCCATTTCTTCTTTATGCTTGGCTCTTTTATATTTTTCTAAAAATGTTCTCTAAAAGATTTTTTAGCTAATCGTTTGGCGGTTTAAAAAGTAATTGGTTTATCTCATCTTTGTAAAATTTTGTTAGTTTTCTTTTCCAGCTACTTCATTTTCCTAGAGTCTGCAGTGTACTGGTTTCCATTGCAATGCAACCTCTTTATGTTTCTCAATTAAATCATTGAGGGTCATACAAATCTTTAAAATAACAATTGGCGCAGCAGCTTCTGATGGAGCAGAGTTGAAAAAAGGCAATCTTAGAATCTGAATTTTCAAATCGACATAGAAGCTCGACTGTCACAGAGCGATTTGAATAGATCCAGCATCAAAAGCTATTTTATACCTTCCGACAGGAGTATACAATGTGAAGAGCCTACAAAAGTCACCAGTGCCAGCATTGATACTATTATTCAATATGTAGCCATCTATCAACAAGTGCAACGTACCTCCTCGTGGTGTACCCTGGAAAACGTTAAATGATGTACAATTTCGGCATTATGTGCTAAATTAGATCACACTGGCCTAAATTCTGCTCAGTTCTAAGACCAGTTCATTCATCTTTCTGTACAGATCATTTCCGATGAAGACATTGGAGTAAAATGTTATTAATGATCTAATCATTTATTAATTTTCAGTAATAGTAGCGATAGGAAATACAAAAACTCTTTTCGCATCAATAATTTCATAAAAAAAATCATACATTAATACCCCTTCTTTTGCCATGATATCAGATATATCGAATGTATATAATGTATGTAAATAATGTATCGAAAAGATCAACTGCTCTGACAATGTAAGTTGCTTGCCATTAGATAATTACAATAGTTACATGTATTTAAATCCTGCCATTAAAACCTGTTTGCCAAATTATACAAATAAATGACTGCCTAATAAAAAAGAATTTGTTCAATATAATTTCTTTTATTTGTTGTAAGTAATTTACTGCACTATAACTTAATATGGGCTATAATTATATTTAAGTATTGCTTAACTATAACTTAATCAGAGGAATTACTGTTCAAAAACTTAAAAAACTGGATAAAACTATAATTTAAATTTTATGTTTTGTGAATTATAATATGTGAGGGAGTGTACTCTTCATTAAAATATAATATCCAATGTGTATTGAATTTGAAATTATTCATTAAATTTTAATCAGAGAAAGTAAATTCTTTCTCTCAGATTAAACAAATTGATAAATTGTGAAATATTTTTTAAAATTAATAAATCTTGAATATTTTGAATTTACTATAGAATTAGAAATAAAAGAAATGTGCAGTTAAAACCAGCAATATGAAATTTTTGCCAATTTTTCAATTACTCTTTTAAAATTATAGATGTTGTATATTTTCTCAATCATTACAGATTACTTTCCAAAAAGATGAAAAAACGTTTTTAAAGCTCACAAATAATTAAGTTGAATTAAAATTTTTTAAATATTTTTAATGAAGTCTAATTACAGATGATTATCTTAGTTTTATTTGCACTTACTTCTGGTCGCAAGAATAGTCGATCCCGAGACTCGTCGCCGATCGTCTCTGCCTACTGCTCTTCCGGTAACTTCACTAACCGCTGTAGGGCGCACTTCTTCATCAACTGTCCTGTTCGATCCGATTGGACGGACACGCACCAGCATTCGTCGACGGCCGACGCCATGCCCAGCATCCAAAGCGTTATTTCCTATAGAATGATCAATATATAATTGAGCATTTTTTTCGACCAAATTTAAAAATTAGTCATTAAGATTCAAATGTAATGTTTTATTAGACTTTTGGTTTGGACGTTAGAATTTGCCGTTTTTTAAAAACTGAGAAATAAGTCTGTAAAATCTAAGGTAACCTGGCGACATTTTTAGCAAGAAAACATAGTTAAATATTTTCAGTTTCGAGTAGATAAGATCAATAGGAGTCAAGTTGTCATAGGCCTACTTAAGGAATATTTCGGAAACTTCCAGGGCTTTATACCAAAGAGGTATAAAAGAACTCCGCCAAGCAACGAATTAGTTCAAAGTGAAGCAAGGAGTCAGTTAGATACCCAAGTCAACAACTCTGTTTAGTTTTTGTATTATAGAAATTGTATAGTTTTTTAAACTTGTGTAATAACTTCTAGCGGAAGAAATTATAACCATTGACGCAGAGAGAGAGAGAGAGAGAGTTAGGATTAAAGTGCTTAGAAGAAAATTAATCTTCTTTATTTCTGCCTTAGCACATCCTTGTCGTCACGAGAAAAATAACAATAATACTTTTACCCTTTTTTTTCAAATTAAGATTTTGTTAAATTTGCTTAAATTTCTTTCATGTTACTGATTTCTTTGCGCAAGAAAAGCGAAATTGTTGAAATAAAAACATGATCAATGATAAACAAAACCTGGACACATTCTAGTTTGGATAAGAGCACTGTAATATAAGGCCTTTTTCATGCGATAAATTTTTACAAAAAATGCCTTTGTGTCCTATACACAGAATTTGCTTATGCAATTTACTGGATAAATATATGTAATAAAAAAAGAAAAACCATTGCATTCATTGCTGGCTGAAAACTTCATTTACCTGGTTGGCCTTGATTTCCGTTTTGTACTCTGACAACACGACCCACTTGCACCCTGATAGGAGTTCGGTAGGGGCCCTTCTCTGGTGCAGCCGTTGTAGAAGAAGGTCTCAAGGGCGCTTCGTAGGACACAGCTTCTGGTTGCACAGGGGCAGTGTCATCTTCATTTAAATACACCACCTGAGATACACAAATGTTTAAGAATTGGACTCATAACAATCTGTTTTCACATGGAAGTCATTCTTAAAGATTAATGTACATATTAAATATAATTAAGATAAAACAATCAACAACGAAAAAGATCAAATGTGATAGTAAAACATTAAAGAATGAAATTATAATAATTAATAAATTCTTATACAAACCAAGAAAATATTGTGAATATACTTAATAGTAAATAATCTACAGTCTAGTTTTCTTATCTTGTTTTATATTGTTAATAGCATAACATTTATTATATAGAATTCTCCTTTACGAAAATCATCGAAGACATGAATTAAAAATATTATTCTGATAATAGTTGGTTCCATTTAAAGATAAATTCAAATTTAATGAAAAAATTCACGAGAAAGTGTATAGACGAATACTACCACTATTCCTATTTATTATTAATATAAGGTAACTAATAAAATTGTTGCCATATCTGCTTGTACACTGAATGATGTGAGAATCGGTATGGATATCACTAAGGACATATCTTAAAAATCTATCAGTCATGAGTAGGAATACCAGTCGTCATAAAAGATAGTCAACTACGCAATTTTCTAAATTATAACTGGTAGAAAAGCGAAGACAAGTGGAACTGTCTAAGTAACTTATTAGGTTTTATGGGTGTTACGATTTCAAAGTGCATTTGATAGTAGCAGCATCAAGTCGCCAAATATGTCAAGTGTTTGGAGAAAGTGTTATGAAAAAGCTTACTGCAGATATTGGTTACGAAAATTCAAATTGAGAGCTTAGACTCAATTAAGCAGACTCGAGTCAAGTACTTACGGTCGTCTTTATGTCCAAAATTCTTTACTTTTACTGCATGTAGACTGCACAGCTGGAAAAACATTGGCAAAATAATATTGGATGCCAAGGAAGTTTATTTCGAGGACTAACAATAAGGTACATTCTTTACCTCATTTTCTCCTTTGGGCATTAAAAATAGCAAGAACTTTATTGGTTATCATATAGATTAACAAATAGGAAATCAATTTTAGAAAAAAAGTAACATTTAAAACTTATATAGGATATTTCTGTTGCACTGAATATTCAGCGAAAGCTTATTTGAATAATTAAAGCTTATTAAATAATTATTTACAAGTGTAACATATTTGGTGTACTGATTTACTAATATTTATTCTATTGATGTTTGGATTTTTATCCAATTTATATTACCACAAGTGTAATATATTTACATTACATAATCATTATATTTTCTGAAGTTAATTGATGAAGCACGAATTAAAAATACTATTTTGAGGATGATTAATTTCATTCATAAGTCAATTAAAATTTAATAAAAAATGTAAAAGAGGAAGTACTTATGTATATCATCACCATTTTTATTGATATATTAATTTATAAAAATTAATTAAACTTATAATAAAACAATCGATTTCAGAAAAAAAACTAATATTGTAGGATGCATGCAGGATGTTTCTTTTGATTCAATCCAACTGTTTAATTGTTTTAATCTATTTCTTCAGAAAAAATACATCAGGTCATTTTTCGCACGGTATGTAAAATGAGCACAAGTTTCATTTTTATATCACAAATAAAATTTGCGTATTCCAAATATCGTGAAAACATTATAATTTTATCTAAGAGCTATTTTATTTTGTTATAAGAAAGAGTTGTCAATTTAATATTTGTCTCAAACGAACTATAAAAATTCTTATTTATTTTGAGCTTTATATTATACTAAATAAATTTTGTATTTAAAAACATTCGTAAAAATTATGAAGTAAAGTATGTATCCTATACTTATATCTTCACTTTTCATCCTGGTGACATAAAAGGTGTAAGTATAAGATACATATTTTCTTTCAATTTTATTACGATCTCTTAAAACTCAATTGACGCAAAATTTAGCTGAAGAAAAGTTACTAAAACTAGAAAATTCAGTATTTCGTATAATTAATGGATTAATTTATAGTCATGATTTATATTTTCTCACTAAACATGATCAAGAAATGGTAAAAATTAGGAAATTAAAAAAATAGGATTTATAAATAGCATAAGAAAAAATAAAAAAATATATAAATAGGACATAAAAATTAGGATAAGAATTAGATAAGTTATAACTTCATTTTAAGTACTTTTGAACAAAATTTATGAAACACTAAATCATTGAAAAATAGAGAGCCGAACATTTTTTTACAAGAACATTATTTTTAAGAAAAGGTCAAATGATTTTAGTTTTTAGATAAAGTACAGATTTTGCAGAAATCAATATTATAATGATCTCATTAATATAAAAATCAGAATATTATAGAAAATACTTGTGTTACTTTACAGAGTTGTTTCATATAAAACTAAACTAGCTGAAGAAATTTAATAGATAAACAAAAAACAGCTCCAATACTAAAGGCATTTTTTCAATAAAACAATAAAGGTTAAATAATTTGAATTTATTAAATTCATTCTACATTCTTTTAATTATCAGTGATTTTAAATTATTTAGATGTGGCCTTAACGTGAGATCCAGTAGCTGGACACCACTCTTCACAGATAAGGATTCCGGGTTCAATCTTAGCCATTGTTGAACAATGGGAGAAAAGAGTTGGTCTTCTGCCTTCCGCATATGCGTCTATTGGAGTGAATGCTTGTTTACTTATTTCCTCTCTTGTGATACGTGAATACGGCCTACTATCTAAAAATAATCTTCCAGAAAGTCGAATTACATAATAGATATTGAAATGCCTTACAACAGCCTTAGACCGTTAGGTTGCGGTTTCAAAAATATTGTTTATACTATATTTGTGTTGCAACTTTTGTTAATTAAAAATCTAGTATTAATATTGAATTAATCCATTAAATTAAATATAACAAAACTACCAGTGAACTTGATGAAACTTAATGTTTACATTCAGATTTCGACAGGGTCTAGTGATTAGTGAAGGGCGATGTGAAGTATCTGTACACATACCATGTTATGACTTTTCATGTAAGTAATAGATAAAAGACCGAGTTCATGTGTTGCTAGGTGTAAGACCAAAAAAAATCTCAAGCCGAGAAATGTGCATGCTGAAGAGCAATACTCATTCCCATTGTTTAACAATGGAAGGAATCAGAACAGCAATCTGCTATTCCAAACAAAGAAGTCCTATTTCTTGACCACAGTGAATCCTAATCAAAAATATTTTTTTTTTAGTTTTTGGATTGATTCTTCAATGCTAAAGTAATATGGCAAAAGAGTTTATAAGCAAATCTGAGGAAAATCAACATTGGAACATCCCATGTCTAGAATTAGAATGAACTTAGTCCAGAGTAGGTTGGAAAATAGTTTGAACAACTCCTGGAGAATTCCCGGAGTGATAACTTACTTCAGGTTGAACGACATTGCCTCTGGACGGGGGGTTGTACTGGAAGGGAAATCCGACTTCGTCAATGGTGTCGTCATCGTCGGGCTCTGCAACACCGATGTCGTAAGGATCTGAGAAAAGATCGGGCTTCGCTGGTTCTGGAGTGTGGTAATCATCTACTGAAGGAACTTCTGGTGATATTCTGAATGGAATTTGAAATATGTTATTTTTGCAAATTGAATGTGTTTTCAGTAATTTTTATACAGGGGTATATATAATGCAATCTTTTTGGCATGATATATACCCCTGTAATATAAGAAGAAGCTGTTTATATAAGAAGAAACTGTTTGGTCACAGTTTCTATATAAATAATTAAATTAAATCCAATTAATAATAGAAAAACATAACAAAAATTATTATTATAAAAAATTCATTTGATTTATCCTTTTAGTGCTAATAAAAATACGTATTTAAAATAAAGCCTACTATAAATTGGCTCGCAGTGACGCATAAAATGGGGTTTCCAAAATATAATGTTATAGACTATCCCTTGTATCTCCTACCTTTTAGAAACAATAAAAATACCAGACTACGAGAGCTAATTGACTGCAAATTGCTGGTCAACTTTGGACATTTTTCTGATTTTACCAATATTTTCGATGATGGATCTACCTGTGCGAGATACCCCATATACCTGAATGGAATGGTTGACACCAAAATAGCAAGTAATTGGTTATTACAATACAGGGATCATAAACACTATTTATGATTTTCAACTCTACCTTGTATTTTCTCCTTTATCAAAGAAAAATCGTAAATGTGCTGCATTTTCGATTTGTTTTCGCACATTTTTAACACTCTTTATCTTATAAATAAATAGACCAAATAAAAAAAGCAAAATATTTTTTTAGTGCAAAATGATTATCTTTCCAAAGACCACAAATCTAATATTATATGATCGATACTGAGAGAGATATATCGTACAGACATCGACAGAAAAATTGATGAATTTTTTTTCTCTAAAGAAATATTTCCAAATACAGTTTTCTTTATAGTGCCTATAACAGCAAATCGTAAAGTCATGATGCTTTTCCTGCTTTATATATCGAATTTAAAAAAATAAAGAATTTAATACACATAGACTAGCGTCCACTTGATTTCAGACTTTAAGGGAAAAAAAAAAAAAAAAAAAAAAAAAAAGGTTGCTGTGATAAAAACTAAGCAAATTTTCTTTAAATTAGTTTTCTAACATGATGGGCAAATATTTGGCAGTTATCCGGCTGAAAATATTAAACAGGAATCTTGTCTTCTCTTTCATAATATACGCAATAACTTTATAAATTTATATATTTAATTACTAAATGCTCGCATTTACATATTATTGTTTGAAAAAATATTATTTTAGCTATCTTTATAACGTGCCTATAAATAATGAGATGTTTTACTGTTACAATTCCACTATACACCCGAAGAGTAATTATCGTAATTGATAAAAACTTAATTGCTGTGGTTAATATTTGCGTCGTGTACGGTATAGAAAAGGTTTACAGTTTTTGAAATTACTAAAAATAGTACAATGATTTCATTTACATTTTATATGCTAAATAATTATTATTTATTGACAAAACTTATTTAAATGCTGAAATTTATTTCTGACGGAAACTGCTAAGCAATCGTTCCGATGATCGATTCTAAGGGTATATATATAAAATAATAGTAGCGTTTTAACTAATAAAATTTATTTAATTATTTAAGCTGTTATTTTAGTTTGAGGACTTTAAAAAAATGTAGAAAAATAATAATCTTAATAACATAAAAATCATTTATTTTTTCAGAATTTATTCTTACGGAAAACTAGTGAATTTTTTGCATAGGAATGTTGATGTAAGTGGTAAATCTTGAAACAAATTTAAGATTGATGATATATGATAGCATTGGTTAAGAATTGATTTTCATGTTTTATTAGCTGAACTAGTAACGAAGAGATTAAAACTCTTTGGTCTTCATTACAACGGTTTAGTAGCTGGATTCCCAATATGATCATGGATTAAGATTTATTCATTTTAAATTGTTAGTCCCGGCCTAATAAAGCTTTGTGTACCGAAAAGGGAGCACAAAAGACAAACAAACCAAAAATTAAAGATCCTCCAAAAAATAAACAAAAGCTCCAAACTTAAAGAAATTTGCTATCAATGACTAACACTTGTATCCACACTCTGATTAGTTTGTTAATTTGGAGTTTTATATAAACTGTTCATTGCTAATTATAAAATCTTTAATTAAATTTGAGTGCATGAAAGATTTAAATAAAACATGTCTATTTTAATTCCTTTCTTATTGCTTTAAAAAAACAGAATTCAGTTTTGATAAACATTAAATAGTTTTTTTTTTATTAAAAAAAAACTTTTCCTTTTATGCTTTTTTGATTTCATGAAGAGCGAAAACTTTTCCAATTCAGTAGTCATTACTTATTCAATTACTGAATCATTATTAAACTATTCTATTTATCAAATTAATTTAATAAATTATCAAAGTAACATTAGGCCGTTTTAATTAATTAATCCCATAACTGAGTATCACCTATGCGAAAAGTTAAAACAAAGGAAATCAATAATTAAAACTATCCTCTTATCTTCGATGATAAACAAATTTCTACCAATTGTTTCTCATTTCTGTTACCATGGATTAATGTTATTACACAATAGTTCCTGCCAATATATTTGTTGCCATGGAAACAAGAAACGTTTCATTTTCTACAAGAGAAGACAAAAGGCAACCACCAACGTTATCATATTGAAAACTTAGAGAGTGCCATGAGATACTACCCAAAATATTTCCAAACTATAACATTTTAATAATACGCACCTTTCTTTACAATAGGAACCACTATTCATCATACTATTTGGCGGAAGTTATTATTGTTATTTTATTGGAAGTTATTATTATTGTATATTGAAGTAATTATTATAGACAGACAGTGATCTATATTATATTAATTAAAAACTAGTTTTTAACTTAAAATTTAGAATGTTCATTTTTCACTGACTTTTTCAACATTTTCTGCAATGGAAATTTTACACTGACCTTTTGGGTGTGACATATTGAGGAAGGGTAGGTATGGCAGTATTTTGGTTCCTAACACTAGATGCTTGATCCTGGGCACCAAGAATGCTTTGAAGTCGCTCCACACCCCCTATGGCTTGCAGAAGTCGGAGCAATTCAGCCACATTTCCTCCTCCTTCAGGAGCGGATTCTGTCGTTTCTTCTTCTTCCTCTTCTGGGGCTGCAAGGAATTATAAAATCATTTCTAATACTTTTCGTGTGAGTGTGTTATTCAATTATATTTTGTATGAGGGTAAAATTATAATACTGTTTGGATATTCATGTACCAAATAACATTTTTATCTAAAGGAACAAATAAAAATAAATCGTTTATTTCCAGTAACATATTTAAGAATTGTTAATGAGTGGTTTGTTTTAATGTAATAAAATCACACTACATCCCCACTAATAATGTAAAAAAAATTACTTCAAGATTTAGCTTCATGCATTTATTTAAGCATTTTAATTATATTAATAAATTTGTATTTTAGTCGTAGGTTCTGACTCACATAAAACATTGCAAAGTTATTACACTTATTTAAAAAAATAAATTTCTCAAATGAGAAGACAATTCTTCTTCAATATTTAGAGGAGATATAATATGACATATCCTAATCGGTCATGACATACAATAACATACTAATATCTGTTATAAGACGTTTTTAATATTCATTGATAGATGTCTTCTTAAAGAACATTTATACACAATATACCGCATTTACATGTGCAATGATGGTAATGCTGCCTATTGTGTACAACTTAACTTTTTATAAGAAAGAAAAAAAAAAAGCACAAAAAAACAAGATAACATAAAGCTCTCATCATAACAGAATTTGGTTCGTTTAATAACAACATCTTCAAGGAAGTCATAGTTGGTCACAGCATCGTTCTCATGACCGACAGGTAGACAGTTTGAATTCAAACTTAACCGAAGATACGTCATATTCACTACAAGCGTCTGGGTTACGTTAAATATTTCGTAGTCATGCAGTGCCTTCCAAGTGAAGTGATACGTCTGGAGGTGGCCGATCAAGTATTTCTTCTGTTTTGTCCTTGCTTCGATAATTGATAAATTATAAAATCACCCACCGGGAAACTTTATCGTAACTGGCAAAGTTCGGGCTAAGTACATGGAAATATACTGACGCAACAGTATCTCACGTTGTTTAATAGTGTGAAGCATTAAACCCAGATCCTTCCACTTTGAAAAGCAAGGTTCTAATTCTAGACCATGATGAATTTCTACTAGTACAAAAACAATTTCTACATTATATTAGAAATTACATAATTAACATTTTATTTTAAATTTTTCACGAGTTTTCAGTTTGGACTGAAAAAATGTTTCATTGTTTGTTTATTTTAAGTTTGAATTTAAGTTTTTAAGAATTCTTTTAATGGCAGATAATTTTAATGAAAATAAGTTCTATAAATTATTACAATTTATAAATTAAATATTTACAAAATATCAGTAAATTTTATTTATTTCCTATATAAGTATTGAATTTCATTATTTACTTAAATGTTAAATAACTAAAATTTCTTTCAGTTAAAAACCTTTCTATTTGAAATTGTACATTAATATAAATCTGTATGTATATAGAATCGGAGTTACGTAAGCTGCAACGTATATTCAGTGAAAATGATGACGAGTTGGCAACCGAGTGGTAAACGTTCTGTTCTTCGGTTCAGCAGTTCATAGGTTTGATTCCCATATTGGGGTTGGATGCTTATAGGTTTTTAAAGTTTCCAGTAAACTGTTGGTCTGTATTTAATTATCCTTCATATGCAAAAAATAATTGTTGAACGTAAAACAAACTAGTCAGTGAAGATGTTTTAACACACACACACAAATTACTTAGCTTAAATGGTAAACTGTGATAAGCAAAGTAAAACTGCAATTTTACATTTGTTTCTAATTTGGATCAGCCCACGACCACTTCTTAATATATGAAACATCAATAAGAAGCCTTGTAAAAGATTTATAGTTACTTGTAAATATGTAAGAGTGTTATATATATAGTCACATTAAAAACTGTTAAGTAGTCACAGGATTTATATTATTATGAAGTTAAAAAATTTCAGAAAAAAAAATAATGCAACATATAAAAAGTGAAGAATACGTTTGACATTTTGAAGATACTGTACATACTTGGTTCTTCGGTAGTGGTCGTTGTTGGCTCAGTTGTGGTAGTTGTTGTCGTCGATCGACTTCGCGGTCTGGGAGTTCGAGCAGTTGGCTTAGCAGGAGAGGCTCCAGCCGATCCGACGGGGCAGACCACATTCTCAGGATAGTCGCAGGATTCAGATCCGGAGTTAAAATGCAAGCCTACAACAGAAAATCGTATTAAAAAAAAATAAATTGTCAGAAAATCTGAATACATTTCAAAATATTCTCTATATATTAATTCTCTCATTCAAATGTCAGCATTCAAACTACAATTTATGGTGATATAAACTTATGGTATCAACAGTGGAATGCAGAACAATTTAAATTTTAAATGGATAGCCACATGTAATCGGAGAAAAGTGGTTCTGCAAGCGATCGAAACAATGAACACGCAATTTAATAGAAAGGTTGTCATGTCACAGGCGAATTGAGAGTGAATAAAACGCGCGTGGTCGGCACGTGTATCTGAAGAAAGAACAAAAAAACATCTGCGCTTTAAAAAAAAATAAATAAAAAAAGTGCTCTGCAAATGGAATTGAATTTTATCGTGAAACGCAACTTAGGATACGTAGACGCTGGAGTGTTTTGATCATAGTTGTTATTGCTTGAGAGGTTCTTACAAAATGGGCTCTTTGAAAGTTTGTGAGCCTGACATTTAACGCTTTCGACAAAAGACCAAGGCGCATACAACTTCATTAAAATTACATACTATAAAGATTTGATGTTGAAAAATATACTAGGATCATATTTTAATGTTAGATTTAATTTAATTTGTGAGCTCTTTCCTTATAACATACCAGATGGACAAGTGAAAGCATGAGCCACCACTCCAAGGTTTGCGGGACCACTGTCCAGGCACCAAAAGTACTTTCGACAATCACGAGGATTGTTGAAGAATCCTTCGTCCTTGCATTCGAAAGCCACACCTGGATCAGGAGTAGGGGGAGGTGCTGGAGTCGTTGGAGCAACCACGACTTCGTTCTCCTCTGAATCGGTGCTCAATCGACGAGACGATGTTTGCCTACAAAAAAAACATTCATTTAAGAAAAAATTTTTGTAGACTTGAGAAAAAAATCAATGTATAATATAATCAAGGGCAGTGATTCTCAGCCACTATGCCATGGCACTTTTGTATGCCGTTTAATGAAGTGTGCCACAAAATTTTAGAAATGTTTGTAGTAAAAACTATAAAGTGCTTTTTTATTACAAGTAAAGTTTGTTTAAAGCAAGAAAAGTACACTATAAGAGAAAACTTGTTTTTTACAGTTGAGTACCATAGTTTTTACTGCTTAAATTGTTTTTATCTTCGATAACTGTGAAATTTCATAAAGTGAAATATTTGTCCCACATGAAAAAATTTCAAGTATTCTCAGTACCTACAATTACAATTTTCAACATCTTATTTGTGGGAAGTCGGATTTTCGGTATTAACCAACAAAAAATTGTAAAAATAAAATGTCTAGATTGTTAAATGTAGAATACAATGTGAGAATAACATGGCATCATTTTTGCAATTGAATATTAAAATTATAAAAAAAAAATAACATCAAGCTCAAGAAACACATGAAAGTCCATGGAATCAATAAATTCCAATACCGATTGCTACCGATATATTTTTTATTGCATTGCTATGTTTCTTTTTCTACCATATATAATTGTGCGCTTCTTACTTTAATTTTTGATATCTTTACTTTAATGCAGTCACTCTTCGGGAGAATCGCACGACATTTTTTCTTCATGAAGAGTGCTCATTTTTCATTACTAACCATCTCCTTCCTAATGAAGACGTGGATTATATGCCATTTTCCAATTTTAATCCTATAGTTTTTTTCTTAATTTTGTCTTTGTCTTTATTTTTTCATTATTTTTTTCACCTTATATATATATATATATATATATAATTATCAAAATCAATCTCTATGTTAATACCGAAAAAATTAAAAAACTTACAGTAAATAATATAGTAAATAAAAACAATTTAGCATGAAAATTTTCAGAGAAGTATAAATCATGTATTATGTGTCAACAGTCATACATGGGAATTTGTTGTCGATGCAGGTAAA
>JAPDSC010027811.1:0-28581 GCA_026290005.1 Latrodectus geometricus
TATTTTAATTTTTTCCACATTCCTGTGCAGATATAAATAGAATATTTTAAATAAATCTTTTTAAATATTTGTATTCTATGTCTTCTTTTTAGTATGATTATATTAGTTTGGGGAAAAAGTAATCCATTATTTTTTCGGTAGACGTCTGTATTGATCGATATCTCGTGAGGTATCCATCAAACAATTTCAGATTTATGCTCGTTGGAAAGGTGACATTTGATACTAAAATATCCTCTTGCGGTTTTTTGTTTGATTAATTCAGTTACGAGTACAAGGTTATAAAAATGGAAGACAACAAACAGAAAATTCGATACATTTTCGTTTTTCTCTTGTAACGGCAAAAAAGATAGCCGGGTGGCTAAAATTGTGAAAGGTGTTTATCGTCCTATATAAGACTGTAACAACCAGTTACGTACAATTTTTGTTTCGTCGATTCCGTTCGGGTGTTGGAAGAAATATTTAATTTTTTACTTCGAATAAAAAGAGAATAATTTTTTTCGAAGGATATCTAAGTAAAATCATTCGTGTGGCCACGTGTGGCTTAGCAAGCCAGGTTTGAATGAGAAATCACAATGAATGAATGAATGACCACCAGATATGAAAGCGTGACAGAACAGGCTAATTTTTTTGACAGCGAAATAATGTTTATTAATTTACATATGACACTAATTGCCACTAAATGCGGTTGTAAAATCATTCGGAATGACTATCTTTTTAAAATAAATTTTTCTAAAATTTGAATAGCAATTTCCTTTTTTCTTTCATTCAAAGAAAATAAAATTATAATGTAATTACAGTACTTTGGATTGACTTTTTTAATAATATATAAACGTATCTTTTCAGTATACATTTTGTTAGTTTTACTGAATTTATTGTTCTTTAATATCAAAAGAAGATAAAAAGGTTGCTCAATCAAAAAACGTTTGATTTTGTGAAGAAAAGAAGTAACCTTTTCTCGAATTGTTAACTTACCTGTTTACATAAACGTAGGAATTAATATCGTAAAATCACATATTTTTCCATGATTCTTTAAAAATTCAAACAGAAATACCAAATGAATCTAGAAATGCAAACTCACCTAAGTGTTTATTCTTCCTTAAAAATTTAAATTATTTAAAACTTTATGAAAAAATATAACTAAAAATATATTAAAATGTGAATATTATCTAAAACAAATGTAAGAATTGAAAATAATTTTTTGTGTTGAATATATTTATAATTAACTTGTTACTATAAAATTAAAGTCTTATCAAACGTAAAGAAATTGCGGAGAATGCAAGCCGGAATTCTGTGTTTAACATTGATATACAATCTAATAATCTGGAGTGATAATCTGATGCATGGTTATCGTAGTAATAACCAAGCTGAAATCCGTAGTGGCTTTCAGTTCCGCAGTGCATGGGTCAAATACTACTATGCGGCATGAATTTTTGTAGAAGTTTGGAATCTACATTAAATTCTAGACATTGTGAAAGAAAAATGACTGTTGAGCAGCAAGCCAGACACCAAGATTTGCTGTGTCTTACTTCTTAACACAATTTTTTTTATATTATTTAGTTTTATTTTTAGTAATCCACTTATTTTAATTAAAAATTATAATATTCTATTTGTTTCAGAAAACAATAAATTACAAAGTTATGAAATTATCCGATTTCAATTCATTAAAACATTTTATTCTTTTAGTGACAAAATATAAAACGACAGTGCTAATATTATAAGTGTTGATTGTGTTTGGCAATTATTAGAAAATCTCCTCTTCTGGCACCAAATGCTATGAAATGTAAAATATATCTATTATTTGGTTATTTTTCCCGTCATAATTTTTACGCAATAAGACTAATTAGTAAAATGTGGATTTTAGTTAATAATTGATTCCAAACCACTTTTCAAATGTTTGGAATAACTTAAATGATCAAAATAGGATTCAACTTCAAATAATTTTGGATGTCTTGTCCCAAAATTAATACTTTATCGAAATGTTTGCGAAAATTACACAAAGAAAGAAATGGATATCTATAAAATTGAAATAGGAAGAAGCGAATGATATATGTAAATACAGAAGTAGGCTAAAAATAATTATTTTTTTCAAAACTAATTACCGAATTCTCAAATAAAGACATAATTCAAAATTATAATGTAGTAGTTCAAAATAAGATAGAAATTTCAATTTTATTTCATATATCCACTTTTATACATTTTCCTTCTCTAAATTGTTATATATAATGCTAAATCCAAAGACACATTATTTTATACGAATATTAAGTAAATATGCTACGAGAAATTTAAAAAGGTTTTAAGGAAATTATACATACAGATAATGAAAAAAATATGAAAAATTGTTGAAAAAACTATTTTGTAAAATAAAATATTAATTTTAAATTATAGATTGAATCATAGTGTTTCTGTCAAATTTGTTTCTCTCTCTTATTTTCAATTATATTTATTTCTTTTATAAATTCTTAAATTTTATTTATAATTTTGCAAGAATGGAAAAGTATTTGATATTTTAAAATTAACTCATTATTTTTTAAGAAAAACTTGTTTTATGTGAGTTAATTTTTGGAAGAAATTTAAATAAAGTTTCTTAATTATAATAATTTGAGATGATAAATAATTGTGGTGATTAAAGAATTTTTTTTATTATACAGTTTTAAGTTTCAATTTATTCTTACGAAAGGAAGTATTTAAAAAATTAAGTTTTCAATTTTTATAAGCGAGTCATGTAGAATAAATAAAATGACACAGAAAATAATAAAAAGACTTGCGTAGGACATATAATCGATCGCAAAAAACTGTCTTATTTAAATATTCATTTTAAGAAAGTTTATTTTAACGTTCATCAAAAAACTATTTGAAAAAATAGCTTTTTTTTAACCGCTTTTTATTGTAACAATAATTCCAAAATATTACCATTTTTTCAATTTTATATTATATTCTTTTCAACATTATTCAAATGTCTCAGCATAGTACAGTAATATCAGAAAAATATAGTTACTTTAATGATATCAGTTAAAATATTACTGCAATGTGCTTTGAAAATCTCATTGCAATTTTTTTCTTAAACCATCGTTTTTTAAATTATTTTTAAAAATAAATTTTAATACCAAATGCAAAAATGTTATGCTATATAATATGATATCGTTATAAGAAAATTTACTGTATTTAAAATTATATTCTTAGAATACATGATTTACAATTTAAAAAAAACTGAATTTCCCTTACATATTTTAAAAATGTCGACATGAAATACAAATTCAGTTTTAACCAACTATTTTATGTCAATAATACACTTTAAGCATTCGAAAATTATATAATGATACTACGTAATAGAAAACTTCGAATACTGGATATTTTGATGTTTAGAAATCTTAATTGTTAATAAAATGAAAAATTGAAAAGAAAAACAAAAAATAAATATATTTTATCTTTTATTAATTACTAAATTTAGTTTAACAATTTTTTTATAAGGGAAAGTTAATTGATATTTTATAAAGAAACCAATTATCTATAAAGAAAAGTTATTTTATGTAAAATTATATTAGGATGAAATTAAGATTGATTTTTTATTTATATAGGCTTTAAAAATGAGGTGATTTTAGAAATATAAATGCTATAAAGTTTCAAATTATAGTTTTCAATAAATGTATAAAATTACATAAAAACGGTTTAAAAACGTCAAATTTGTACACTTGTATATTTTTGAATAACCTTAACAAATGTAAGTAAAATAATCAATATATTCATTATCAATATAATCATTATTCCAACATTGTTCAAATTTCTTACTATAATACACTATTATCAGAAACACTCGCTTATATTGTGCATAAAAGTTAAAATACTTCTGTTATTACAAAATTTATGTCTAGTTCAAATTATAAAAAATATTTTCAGCAAAAATTACAATCCAATTTGAAAAATTAAAGTTTAGAGGAAAATTTAGTTTTAAATTTATTTATCCACAGTTATACATTTTGCATCTCGAATGAATTTTCTGCATTTAATTCTGAAACCGATAAAATATCTTTTAAACTTAAAATTGAATGAAAATGATACGAGAAAATTAAGAGAAAACATTTGTTATATAATTAAAACGAAAGAGCTAAAATTGAAAATAATTGATAATGCTTCACTTAACATTCACATAGTAAATAACATAAGTAAAAGAAATATTTTAGTGTTTCTTATAGTTTTTTCAGCTACACAATCAGAAAGTTTGAAAGCTAATAAAAGTTTATGCCGAAAAAATAAGATAAAATTATTTTCCAAAATCTAACATTTTTACCTATTTTTTATAAATAAACTTTACTTATAAAATGCAGAAATTTTAACATAGACACAAAAATATAAAAGATGTTTTTAGAACCTAAAACTAAGTTTTTTAAATATAAGATTTAACTTTAAAAAATTTTGCTTAAATATAATTTAATAAGCAAAGAATTTATAAAGAAGTGCAATAAAATTTTAGTGTGTGATTACTTTATATTAATAATTATATAAAAATCATAATCACCTTCAAATATTAGATAATGATACTACATAGCATAAAACTACATTTGCAGGATATTTCGCTCCTTTATATAACTTGAATTGTTAGATAAATAGAAAAAATTAAAGCAAAATTGAAAAAGAGTTATATTTAATATCTACTAGAAATGAAAGTTTACAAATAAAAGTAAATAATAGAAAACAAAATTAAATTTTTGAACAGTTAGTAAAAGTTAATTAATTTTAGAGACAAATTTTTCTTTATCAATAATTTATATCTTTTTTCAAAGATATATTTCATAGGAAATTGCAGAAACACTAACCTTTACAATAATGAATTTTACTTCCATATATATTTAAAATATGTTATAATACATTGTTATAATACATTATAAATTATGTTAAATACATTTTTTTTATATATAAAATATTTTATATATATAAATTTTTACATATATAAATATTATTAAAATATGTTATAATACATTGATAAATAATTGAAATCGATTTTTTTACTATAATTTTATTTCAATAATTAAAATAATACACATGCTTTTCGTCTTTGAAAATTACATAATGATATTACATAAAAGTAAAATAACAAATGCAGGATATCTATCTACGTTTTTAAAAAATTAATAGTTAGATAAATAAGAAACTGAAATAAAACGAAAAAGAAATATAATACTTAAAGTTGAACTTAATGAAGGTTTAAAAATGAATGAAAAAAAAAATTTAAACAATTATTTATTTTAGAAAAAATATTAAGAAATAATTTAAAAACGAAATCATAGAGAGAATAAGGAATGTGTTTAACAAATAATAAAAATACAAAATGTTTTAATCATTTCCGATTTACAGACAAATTTATAAAATCAGCTTTTTTTGATGTTTTGTGGTTATTCCGATATTTCTTTCAAAATAACACAATCTTAATTGATATAAAGCTCTAAGCGATTATAAAATAACAAGTCAGTCGAAATCAGCTTGATATTCGAATAGATCTTTTCTAAAAAAAAATTACACTAAATAAGTAAAACAGGAATGTTCTTAAATATTACGAAATGTAATTTTTAAAGATACTTTCTGTAGTACATGAAAAAAATAAAAATATTCAGGAAATATTATTAAAATGGTTTTTGGAAATATTATTCTTAGCAATTTTTTATATTTAAATTTTTTATAATTAAAAAAAATATGCAGCAGAGGTTTTAGTAAATACTTTTTTTTTATCTTAACAAAACTTTTTATTTATATTAACAATAATTACCAATCAAATGTCAGTTTAAATATTTCATTGTTTGATTGTGACCATAATTCAAAGGTGAAGGTAATTTCAAACTCGAATATAACAATACTGAAAATTTGAAAATTGTTTAATATTCCCATTCAAATTATGAAATTTTTTGAAAAACATAAATCTTAAATGACTAATTATTTAGAATTAGTCTAGACATTTTTTTACAAGCTTTACTTTTAGCTATTTTCATATTTCAATGAATTTATCATATATATGTAAAATCAATAATACCGATTTTGAGTATTACGTTTTATATTGATACCTAAAAACACTTAAACAATAGAGTTTTAATATATTTGGGGCACAATTAAAAAAGTTATTCACATTTAAATAAAGTTTAAATCTTTGAAGCAAAAACTTGGTTTTCAAGTTTGTCTAATTTGTATTCACTTAAAAGCAGCTAACAGATAATTTAAGCATTTTATCTTCAAGCAACAGTAAAAATTCCTATAAAAATTCTTTGAAAAGTTAAACATTATAGACTGTCAAAATGAGTTATGTAGTGAAGGTTCAATTCATATTCTTGTCTGAATGAACAAGAACATAATCTACACTTGTGTGTTTCGTAGTTTGATGAATAATTTCTAATTTCCGATTCAAAAACTTAACTAGTGCTTGGTTGTGAGGAGTGATAGAAAACAGTCTGACTATCAATAGTCTTACCTTCATACAGTTTCTTATCGAAGTTAAGATGTTGATCAGCAACATTTGCAGTAACATTTAATGGACCACTGTTTTGCCGAAGTTCCGTGTTCTGGGTTTTTGATGAGCATGCGAATGAATGATTTCTTCGCAGATGTCTTTGAAGGTAGTACTTTGCAATGAATGGCCGGCCACAAAAATTACATTTAAATGGTTTTTCTCAAGAATGAGTCATTTCGTGTCTTTTAAGATCAATAGATTGAGTGAATCCATGTCTGCAAAATTTACATTTATATGGCCGTTCTCCAGTATGAGTCATTACATGTCTTTTTAGATCAATAGATTGAATGAATCCACGGCTGCAAAATTGACATTTATATGGTCGTTCTCCAGTATGAGACCTTTCATGTCTTTAGACAGAGCATCTTTGAGTGAATGTACATCCACAAAACTTACATTTATATGGTCGTTCACCAGTTTGAATCCTTTCATGTACATGGAGATTGGCATATGTAGTGAATCCTCTTCCACAAAATTTACATTTATGTGGTCGTTCTCCAGAATGTGTCATTTCATGTCTTTTAAGATCAATAGACTGAATGAAAGCATGGCTTCAAAATTATAAGGCTGTTCTCAAGTGTGAATTCTTTCATGTATTTGCAATTTTGAAAAGTGTAGGAATAAACGGCCGCAAAACTTGCATTTATATGGTGGCTCTTTAGAATAAGACTTCTCTTTGGATTGGAGATTTGGGAAGGAATATGCAGATTCTACATGAAGTACAGGATTAAAAACAAGATTGTTCATTATCTGTTTTCTGTTCATATTCAAGATTCCGTATAACCACGTAAAAACTAAGAGATGAATGCAAAATTAAAGCTGAAATATTTGCAATAAAATCCACTTATGAGAATCGGAACGTAAATATCTTTCTTAATTTTTGTGAGTGAATGCGTAAAGTTTAATTAGCAACTGAACACATTTCAAAGAGATAATATTTATCTGACATATTCTTACGTAACTCTCCAGTGTCGTTTAAAAAATTTATAAAAGAATGCCAGATCCTATGATAAAATTCTTATGATTTTAATTACAAATTTTGTATTTAGGATATATATTTGATTACAAAAGAAAATGAAATTTTTAGAGGTATTTACGCAGCTTCAATTGAATGTACTAATGTTCGATTAATTTTAAATTGTTAATTGAAAATGAAATACAATTGCTTAGTAGAAAATATGATATATATGACAGCCTTAAAATTGCCAACTCTAACTACCGATTCTGCATTGCTGTAGAACTTTACTCCTTTTTGTGAGTATCTGTGTGACACAAAGAAGGATACAACTAAAGTTTTAGAAAATGAGATTCCCTTAAAATGTTAGAACTAATTTGTCTCACAAAAATGCTCTCAACATTTCTTAGTATTGAGATTTATAAATTTTTAAAATTATTATCTGTAGCAGGAAAATTCTTGAAAAGTGAAAATACTGTACATGTATATACGAATATTTATATTTAAAACAATACGAATAGTAAATTCACTAATTTTTTTCAAAAGATTTTCTCTTCAGTTTGAAAATACATAAAACACTTTTACGTAACTGAACACTATGATGTAACACAATATTTATTTATTTCTAGTTAATACAATTATAAATTCTATGTTATAATATGAGTTGTAAGACATTAACTTTAATTTTTATTAATGTATACTGTAAAACTACATAATCAGTTTTCATTACATTAACGTTTTTGATTTTTGAACATCATGCAAAATACAGTGAAAAGACTTAAGTAGTAATGCTTTTTTAAAATTTCCATTCAAATCACAAGAAATATCAGGTGTGAAATGATGACATTTATGGATAATTTTGTTTCCGTAAAATAATATTAGATACATTACATATGACATTAATTTCAGTGAATCGCTGGTGTACATTGTGACAGTTATTTGATTTAATGTTATTTTGAAGTGTCGATGTGTGATTGAAAATGTTTTTCTTCTTGTTTATTTTTAATCTGATATTGATTAAATAAATTGACAGTATGTAATTTCATCACGAATACAAAAACATTTGTTACATTTCTTTATGTACAACATGAAAAATTTTTAAATAGATAATAATGGCAGTATATCCTTTGCACAAAGCCCTTAAAATTTAGGATAAATATTTACAGCCTGCTTTCGAAACCATCTTAATTAAAAGTACTTTTGCGTGCGTTTGCAGTATTAACAATTTTTTGAAAAAGAATAGAATGAAAATATAAAACTCAGAATAAATGATATATTTATAAAGTATTTAAGAATGAATGCCTTAAAAAAATTAATAATATGTTTATTACACACACACACACATTGATATTAAAAGTTAACTCATTAATAAATTTATGCTTGTTATCTACTCGACACCGGAAACAATAATTGCTAAGAACTATAGTTTCAAGAAAACTACAAGATTAAATCCTGAAAGGGGTTTTATACTAATATATAAATACAAGAATAAATTTCTAAATAAATATCTTAAATTTAATAATTAGAAATTTATTTTTGAATACAAATAGTTTCATTATTTTTTTTAAACATTTTTTCTTTTAAGTTTGAAAATACACAAAAATGTTTCGGTATATAAACATTTTGATGGAAGACAATTTTTATATTTTTCAGTTGTATAGAATTATAAATTTTATGTTATAGAAATAGTTTTAAGACATTAACTATAATTTTATTCTATGTAAATTGTAATACTCTATTATCAATTTTCCTTATATTAATGTTTTTGATTTTTAAGCACCGTACAAAATACAGTTAAAATACTTGAGTAACAATAATTCACGTACTTTTTTTCATAATTTGACTTTAAATTAGTTATACTTGTTATAATTTATTTGACCCTGATGGAATTTTTACTCTAATCTCTAAACAAACGGAGAATAACGTGAAGTCTTTCTATAATATTCTTAAAGAATTATCTATAGTATTTTTATTCTAAATGTCAATAATTTTTTGTAAATTTTTATTTGTTACAGAAAGAAAAAAAATATGATTATTTAAAATCTTACATTTCTTTGCTTTAAGACTTGGATAAAAATAAGCGATTTAGACTTAGTCTTATTGCCATTTCCACTAAATATTAACGGAGACCTTTCAATTGTGTAGAATATTTAGTGTTATTGTCATCAAAGGTGTGTTATGTAAGGGAATAACATGTTTAAATATATTTCTATACAGTACATGTAATGATGCGAAGTTACCTCGAAATTCCTATATATGACAAATAATTTATTTTTATTAGCAGATACTAAAATTTCACTGAATTTCATTGTTTAAAATAACTGGAAAAGATTTCAATTTTATTTTAATTTCAATATAATAAAGTAATGAAAATGTAAAGTTCATTTAAATTATTAAAAATATGTATTAAGAGTCATGCTTTATATGTTTGTATTTCAATTGTGTAAATCTAATTCAAGAATGCTTCATATGAATTAAATTTTTATATTTTTGCAACATAATTGGCTTAATAAAAATAATAATTTTCAGATAAATCTGTTCAGAAGATATTTAAAAAAATTTTTAATAAAAAAAAAAACTATTAACAAAAACAGAAATTAAATATGAAAGATAAAAACTGAGATTGAAATTTCAATTCAATTTTATTTATCTACAATTATGCATCTATATCCTCGAAATTAGTTTCTGTACTTCCTGCTAATACCAAAACAATATCCTCTTATCATAAAACTGAACAAATATGCTGCTAGAAAATTAGGACGAAACTTTTGTTGCATTACTAAAACCAAAAAAAATTGAAAGTTATGAGAATATTATAACGTTTTATTTAATATTTACATTTTAAAACACAAATGTAAAAAAAATTATTTTATTATAAAAATTTTTGTCTTTTTTTTAGTGTGTTTTGTGCTTTTTGCATATAGTTGGCTATTCAAATAGTAAGCAGAGAAAGGTTACGCTTTGAAAATTTCAGACAAATATATTTCATAATTTATTGATAGTTCATCTTCTTTTTTTTTAAAATAAATTTCAATACCAAATGTCGAAATGTTAGCCTATGCAACATTTCATCTTTATAAGACAATTTTGTGTTTCTAAAAATGATTTTAAGAATAAAAGATTTCTTAAATGAATTTTGCTTATAAGTTTTTAAAATGTGTAATCCTATAATATAAATCTGCTATTATATTTTGAGCAACAATTTTATGTCAATAATTATTATAAAACATTTGGTTTTCACCTTTGGAAATTATATAATGATGTTGTATGAAAGAAAACTAAAATGAAGGATATTTTGCTAAGTTTAGATAACCTTAATTGTTAGATAAATAAGAAATTATAAAAGAAACAAAAACACAATGTAATATTTAAAATTTACAAATAATGAAAACTTACAAATAAATTCAACAAAATTGAAACATCTTTTGTAGTTATTTGTTTTAATAAAAATATTATGAATTTATTTAAAAAAGAAATCCTAGAGAGAATAATGCTTACAGCAAACGATAGAAATATAACTACATAAACTACAGTATGATGAAGTACTTACTGATGTACTCATATAAATATATAAAATTAATTAAATAAATTATGCAGGTATGAGGACTCAAAATATTTTGATATAATCATTCAAAATTATATTCAAGAAATTTGAAAAAAATATGAAGAAATTTAACAGCAATTATCTACAAATAAGCAAATCATAAGTTAAGATTAAGCTTGCCACGTGCCTTGTTTCAGGCCTGAGCGGTAGGTTGTTTATGTGAGATTATACTTGATAGGCACGTAAGGATGCGAGTACCATGACATCGTAGAAGGGAAGCAGAGACCCCACTGTGTCATACGGCACCAGTCTTGTGTCGCTGGCACTGATGAATGATGAGCCATGGCTGATGAAGTCTTCGAGCATGACCTGAAATCTTTGAGGCGAAGTGATACGTGAGCGGTAGCAGCTAGAGACACCAAAGGATTCACGTTGCATTCTATGCGTCGAGACCTTTCATATGATACACCACTTGACCGGTTGCGTTGGTAATGTCTAATCCCAACGCGTGTGCGTTTGTCGAAAATAAAAGGGTACCTGTAAAAATAGAAAAAACTTGCAGGACTAGGACCATGAAACTTTATTGTCCCAGTCAGTGCATCTCATCATGTATCTTCATACTGGTCCGACAGTCAACGGCCACACCACTTTGGAATAGTGACGGACTTGGTTGCCTGGCAAATGACAGTTTCGCGGGGGTACAGCTTAGCATTGCAAATTCATAAGCAGTCAAGCCGAGTCGCTCCAAGGTGTTAACCACAAGCTATGGTTGGGAAGTAACTTATGATCTGGGGGCTAGGACTTGCAATTGACTCTGTGATCTTTGGAAAAAACTTACAGGGCTACAAACATGAAACTTCATAGGTACACACAGTACATCAGCCAATGTTTCTTCATGGTGGTCCAGGAGCCCCCGCCTGCACCGCTTGGACGTGGCAGCAGTTCAAACATGGTCATTGAGATATGGATGTTTTGCTGATCAATGGTCTAACTGTTGGACAAGTAGCAGCTAGATGATGGTGCATGGGTATCTAGGAAAACACACCCTCTTCAGAGATACCACACACTTGGCCCAGGACCAGTGACCACAAATATTATAAACTGTTGAAACTTTTAGCCCAACAAAAAAAATTTTTTCTGGCTGCTGCAAGCGTGGGATAGCATCCAGAGACATGGGCTTTGGAAACATGGTAGACCAGGTCGAAGCTCTATCCAACGACACCGCTTCCATGACGCTAGGGTGCTTAGATGAGAATGCTCAACATTGAATGACTTATGCCACTTTTCTCTAGACCGGTGATAGGTGGAGACTTGCCAATTGCAGCGTTGTACTCGTTGGGTCAAGAGCTCTCCAATGATGTATGACTCGGACCGGTACAACCACTTTGGAAATCCCCCCCACAGCCTCACCCATCTGGTCAAGTGTCCACCAACAAAATATCTAAGCTCTAGTATCCATTGGGGCCGAGATAGGGCCTACCCACATAGGAATAGCATTACAGCCATACGATTATTATTGGTCCCATAGGATTAACATGGGACTAATGGAGACACGCCGTTAGTGTGGTGTATTCTTGTTTTTGAGCTGCTTCGTTAAGTTAGTTAAATGCCAAGGTTAAAGGAAGGTCTTTGTTGACGTTAACATGTCTCGTACATTGTCTCGTTCATTTGGGTGTTGACTGAGCTACAAACAAGACGTGCGTCAGGTAGGTCCCAGATTTTTTTTAATATTTTGCGTAAATATTAAATTTTTTTAAAAATTTTTAATATATTCTTTTGTATAATGTTAAGAATTATCATTTGATGTATATTTTATATTAATATAATGTATATTTTTATAGACAAAATATTAACGTTTGTTTACTATTACGCAGTTACCAATGATATAACGTTGTTGAACTCTTTCATTGATATTATGCATCAATATTTAAAATTATTTAAGAAATTTCTATGATATTCTTGTGTATAATGTTAAAACCTATCATTTGATGTATATTTTATATTAATATAACGTAAATTTTATAAATAAAATATTAACCTTAATTTACTATTACGCTGTTACCTATGCTATAAAATTGTTCAATGTTTTCATAGATATTATGCTTAAATTTTTTTTTATGTAGATCCTCTAATCAGGCAATCTAGTGAGGCTGAACGGAACCTCATGGAGGATATGTTCCAGGACATAGCACCGGTTGCCATTTCACCTCTCTCACCTGATGAGATGCATACCATTACTTCGACAGCGACAACAGCAGCAACAACAACAACAACAACAGCAGTAGAAAAAGCATCACCCCCAGAAACTACCCAGCTCATATTTCTGGCTACGGGAGAAGACCAGCAGCTGACGTGGTATATACAACAACAACCGTTGATGAGTACTACAACAACAACCAGTAATACTATCGCTACCACAAATACTACAAAGGATGCAGGAGTAAACACCGATGAATGGACTTGTAGGAGTTGCCGCACTAAAAAGTCAGTGACAGGGTTAGGTATCGCAAGAAAGAACATAAACTTGTGTAGCAGCAGCAGACAATATCACCTAATAAGCATTGGATCTTACCAGCGAATATTCCGGAGAACAGGTGCTGCAACAACACAAGTTTATGCCTAACCTTCCACCGGCCCCTGCTGTGACTACCTTCGAGAATGATGGAATATTCAGACCTCAAAGCGACGAGGATGAAGACTTAATTTGTACTTAAAAGAAACCTCCAACACATATGCGAAATATATTCTAAATTTGGCTACTAATTAAATGAACTGATTATCCACTAATTTAGTAATTATTATAAAGGCAAAATGATATTGTAATTCCTGAATAAACATTGATACCGATAAAGATATGATCGGAAATTTAAAATTTTAAAACTTTTCATCATATATTTCTGCTAGGAAATATTTTAATCTAACATTTTTTTTAGAATGAAAAGTGTAAAATTATATTCAATTAAATAAAATAAAATACAAATATGTAATTAAGAAAGAAGTATCTAGAAAGAAGTAAGTTTATATTTGGTATACATTATTTTTAACCATTCAAATCTGGCTTGCTACACCACACTTAACAGAAAGTTATACCTTGTTTTGCACTTGAAATAAATAAAAAAAATGATAGATTAAGAAAATTTTTTCTCTGAAATTAATACCTATTTTTAAAATTGATACCTGTTCAAAGTAAGTCTTAATTTTGTTTTCCTTCCATTGCATTCATTTGTAAAATTTCAATTATAGTCTATTTTAAATATTACATTTTTTGTTAGTTTTTTCTTCAGTTTTTTTATTTATCTAACAATTCATGTTAGATAAAATTAGCAAAATCACCTGTAATTGTAGTCCTCTCTTATATAGTATTATTTAATATTCGAAGGTGAATAACACTTTCATAATTAATGACATAAAATAATAATTAAAATTTCATTGCAATTCTATATCAAGAAAATTTTGCTTAAATATGTACAGAACATGCAAGTTCTGTAAATATTTAAGCAACATTATTTTTAAAGATAAATCCTAAATTCTATGAACTTGTTTTTACAAAGAAAAATTATCTTAAATATATTTAGGTCTATGCTAAAATTTCTGCAATATTAAATTTATTTTATGTTTGGGTAAAAAAATGTTATGTGAAAAATACTCATGTTAGACTGTGGATTACAGGATATCCTATAATCGAGTAAATTACAATTGAAGGATATCCTGCAATTGTAGTATTTGGCTTTACTTAAATAACAAATACTTTCTCTTAGTTTTCTCGCAGTACATTAATTTAATTTTAAGTTAAGATATTTAACATGTTTTAGAGGTAAATACAGAAAATACTATCGAGATAACAAATGTGGATATATCTGTGGATAAATAACATAAAAACAAAATTTGCATCTAAACTTTTATTTTTTTAAACTCGATTGTAATATATAGAAAATATTTTTTTATAATTAGAACTACACTTAACTATTTTACATATAATTACACTTAGATTTTACCTGATAGGCATGAGATAACTGAATATCTGATATTACTGTATTGTAGTGAGAGTTACAAACAATGTTTAGAAGAAAAATATTCTACATATTGGAAATACGGAAACATTTAGGAATTAATTTTAAGTCTCAAAAATGAGATTTAAAAAAGGCTAATTTTTCAAACAGTTCACTGTTTATTGAATAAAATTAAATTTTCACTTTTTAAATGAATATTTATACTAGACAAATATTTCTGATCGAATATGTTATATGCATATCTCTTTTTATTAATAATAAACCACTCGTTTATAAATACGGAAAGATTTACTTTTTTTAACATTTCATTTATTAAATTTCTGCTATTTGATAATACCGCTTTTACTTTACAATTTAAAATTTCAAAGAATTTTCAATAATCGAAATACTATTGTTTAATTAAATATAGGAATTTAAAAAAAATGTAATTTAATACAAGATCTAAATGTTTGAATCAATCAAAAATTTCCAATTAATATTTCATTTTACTTATTGTTTTTCATACAATTTTTAATATTTTTATGTATATTTTATTCAAAAATTAATTTTCAAATATTTCGTAGCTTATTTAATCTATCTTAATATGAAATGATTTTTTTTGTGGTTTAGCACGAAATACTGAATACAATTTAGAGAAGGAAAATGTACAAATTTAGATGCATGAAATTAAGTTAAAATTTCCATCTTAATCTCTGGTATTAAATTTTAATTTCGATTAAAGTCTTTATTTTCGAATTCTGCAATTAGCTTTGAAAAAAAGTATTTTCAGGCTGTTTCTGTGGTTAAATATATCATCAGCTTATTCTTATTGCAGTTTTTAAGGATATCTAATTCAATGTTTGTTTAAATCTATCCAACTTTTCAATGCCTTTTTAATATTGTGACTTTACGTTGAACAGAATTTAAAGTTGAATTCTTTTTTGCTCATTGAAGTTATTAGTGGTTTGGTATTTACTATTAGTAAAATATCACATTTTACTAATTTGTCCTTTTGCATAAAAATTCTGATGTGATAAAAAAAACCAAATAATAAAAATATATTTCACATTTCATAGCATTTGTGCCAGAGAAGTAGATGTTTTAACAATTGCTAAACACGGTTAATGCTTCTAATATTAGCACTGTCATATACATTGTTCAATAACATTCAAGTAAAGAAGAATAACATTCAAGTAAAGATTTTTTTAGGTAATAGATTTTTTTCATATCATTGCAATTCAGCTTTTGTGCTTCATATAGATTAAGATTCTAAAAGTATTTAAGATGATAGCACAAAGCAGACGCTGTAGTGTTATTTTAAAACACATTATTTAACGTGAAAATAATGTTTCCGTGGAAACGATACACATTTAACGACTTGGTTTAAACTTATTCAATGGAATGGTTATTATTATGGAGATCACAGCTTGCTTTTAATAAATTTATTGCTAATTTTGATTAATTTTATTAATATTGTAAGCAAAACAAATGTATACAAAATTATTGAAGAGGATTTATTTAAATAATGGGAGACGGTTACTTATGTTTTCAACGTTAGACTTCAAAATTAAAAAATAGTCCTTTTATTCCTGAATTTAGTTGTAAGTTTATAAATAATAAAAACAATTTAATTCCTTAACAATATACAGATGTAACTGAGAAAACATAGTATTTAATACTAAGCTTTATATATACTTATTACTAAATATTCATTAGGCCTTTATTCATCGAACTGGGATCAATTATGCAAAGAGTTCAGGAAACGTTTATAATTTTAATAAGTTGATGTTTGATTTTGAGTGAAATTCATCATTTCGCATTTACATGAAAATTGAATACATTTATCAATTTCACAAATTAACCTTATCCAAAATTTTATTTTATTTTAGCTTAGAAGAGAATAAATGAATCATTAAGTAGATATAAAGCCTGAAGGAAAATACAAATATGACAAACACGCAATATAGCATCAATAATAATTTTTGGAATCAAGCAATTTCTTTACTGCTTTTCGTAATAGTCATCAGAAATTCAAGGTTTGACAAAATTGTCCAAAAATAAATATATACTTTAAGTTTGTAATATTAAAGAAACCTTAATGAATTTTTTAAAACATGATTAACAATTTAAGAACAGGAAACTTTTACTTTATGAAAACCAAATAACTTAATAAATATAATTTATGGTCTTTTCTTTCAGTTATTAATTATGAGGCTACATATTCCTTAATTTTAGAAAAAAGGTGCTCGATCAAAATGTCTAAGAAGCAGAAAACTTAACAAAAATATTTCTTTTAAAGATTATTTTTAAGAAACCTGTATATTGAGTAGATATATATATTTTTAGCTGTACACGAAGTATGATACGAAGTATATGTGTATGAATTTAAACATTTTCGTGAAAAATATGAAAATTATATGGTTTTAAATGAAATTTCATGTCTAAAGATAATTATTGATCTTATTTGTAAAAAAATGTAATTTTGGCATAGGAAACTTTTTCTTTTCTTATTTATAACCGGTGCTATTTTGGGGATTTTGTTGTGAAATTGGATAAATAATTTTGTTAAAAATTTGGTTTTCTTTAACTGAATCAAGCTAATGTTATATGAATCAAAATGCTTTAAGATATTTCCACTAGATTCTTATTAAATAACATTTATTAACAAATGGAACAAGATATTCTTTCTCTCAAAAATATTTTATATTTGACACTATGAATGTGTCTCAATTCGTTACGACGTTTTGAAATAAATAAAAGTTAATTTCATGAAAGAGACAATATAAGATAATTGACATCCTCTATCAGAGTATGCACATAAAGAGTACAGAAAATGAAATTTTCCGTTTAAATTAAATACAGAAACAAGACAAAAATTAAAATTTTAAAAATTGAAAATGAAATGGAAATTCCTAATTTTTTGCTTCATAATTTTTTATGTCAAATCATATAAAATTGCAAATTATAGTTAATAAAGGACTGAGTGAAAACCATTTCAGCTATTTTAAGCTCTTTTTAAGACCTTTATGTTTAGCGTGAACATTTGGTAGTTAATAACACATTTTTTTTTCACTTCGCACTTGTAAACTATATTCTCTCTACTAACCAAATTATACTTAATATATTATATTTAAATACATAAAACGCAATTTTAGTTAATTATAAACAGTATATGTAATTATTTAAGTATAATTAGAAAACAAATTATGTAATATAAATTTTTACATATAAAAATTTATTTAACATTAATTTAAAAAAAGTGCTTTAGTAAATAACAATATTCTAACATTATTCTTTAAATACTATTTAGCTAAACATTTAATCATTATATTTAAACAATATATATATATATTATTTGATTGAAACACTATTTCTTTTATTACATAATAGTACAACATTGCTTATGAGAGTAAGTTGCAGTTATAAAATACAGAAGAGTAACCCAAGTTTTGAAGGTTTTATCAGACGTTGGAAATCGTCAGTAACATTAAAAAGGATTTATATAATATGTGCATTTATTTCGCAATTTTATATGTTTGAAATTATAAAATTAAAGATAAAAAAATAAACAATTTTTAGATTGCTTAGCAAATTGAACATATTCTCTATATTTACATTTATACATTTTTTTTATTTTCACTTTTATGTTTTATTTTTGAATATATTTTGCTGCCTCATTTATAGTTTGATATGGTTTTAGAATACTTTAGACGAATAATTCTAAACCAATGTTCCACGGCACTTTTCTATACCACTAAATTCTTAAAGTGTAAGGCAAAATTTAGAAATGTACACAATATAACTTATTATGAATTTTTATTACTAGTAAAGTTTTAAATTAAAAATAACCTGTAAAAGCAAATTCTTGTTCTTACAGTTAAATACCATATTTTTTAAGGCTAAAAACAGTTTATTTCAGATTTACCAGAAAACAATGTATACATAGATTACAAGCATCCGACTTTTCTCCTGAATTTTTTATAGAAAAGATTACACTTAATTTTTACACTAATTCACATTAGTATTAATTTTACTTGATATGGTTATCATTAAAATTTCTAAATGAAACATTTTTTTTTATCTCTGATAGAAACTGAAATCCGGACAAACTTTTCCTTCTATTCCATGGAAGTCAACTGTCTTCTAAAATCAACTATCGACTACGTATTTGTGTACAAACAAAATAAGATTATATTTATATAGTTATTCTGTAAAAATATTTTATTACTATGTGATAAAGTGAAGAATATATATTTGCTTTCTCATTTAAAACATAAATAATAATTTCATAAGATTTTCAGCATAGAAGGGTATATCTATAATTTTTTTATTGAGAAATAATGAAAAAACTTCGAGAATTGTAAAATATGATAAAATGATAATATTGAAATAATCTTATAGATAAAAATAATTAATTTGCATTGTACTAAAAATCCTACAAAATAATGATTTACACGTTCACATTTATACATAATTTTACACAGGTTGTTTTTATCATAATCCTTTGACACAGAATGCAATAATTTTCTCAATATTGTTATACATATAATTATATATTTGTAAAACTAAACTCTGTGGTATGACAGTTCATTGGAGGCGCAAAGTCCTAAAGTACTTATGTCTGTATTCGTGACTGAGGAATCTGGTTTGTGAAGCATATGTCCCGGTTAGTTTGTCAGCATAACGTTATTCTGATATGTTTGAGATATTTGTACGGGAACCCCAACTCTGATTTTAAAAAGAAATTTCAAAAACCTTCTTTCGAATATATTTAATACTTTCCCAAATTTTCACGATGATTGGATATATAGTTTTTGAATCTATCGAGTATAGACAGACAGACACACATTCATTTTTATATATATAGATGTTATAATTTGAATGGAAATATTAAACTTCCAGTATTGTTATATTCGACTTCAAAATTACCTTCACTTTTGAGTTCTGATCCCATTACGAACAACCAAATACATAATTTGGAACCCGAAAGTAATTATTATTAAGATAAATAAAAATTATTTACTAAAGTTTTAAGGTAATATATTTATTTGTTTTTTGTATTGCTTTTGCACTGATGTGATAGATTTACTTTAAATATAGAAGAATTCACAAAATAATATTTCAGAAAACCAATTTTTTTAAACTTCCTGAACATTTTTATTTGTTTAATATATTGCAGATATATTTTTTAAAACTATATTCCTTAACATTTACGTACAATCTGTTGTTTCCTATCAAGTGAAATTATTTCAGAAAGGGCTGTTCAAATAATAAGAATTCAAAAGATTTATTTTATAATTTTTAGCTAAAAAATCAATTCTGATCATGTTTATTTCAAAATAAAATAAGGAAATAATTAAAAAACACCATGAAATGTTAAATTTCAATTGATGATTTATATATAATAGCCAAAACATTTCAGCAATTTTCTGTCAAATTTAGGGATGATTTTTAAATGCTTTTATGATTTGTATTTATGTATATATATTTTATACACATGTATCTATTATATACACTAATATCTTTATATGTGTGTGAATAAATTACAATAAATTGTCCTGTAATTGTATATTACACAAATGTAGATAAATGACATAATTACGACAAATATATCATGAGTAAAAAAAATGCGAACAAACGTTTCATGATTGGAGAATCTGTGACAGTGAAATAAGTATCTATCTTATCTTACACAAAGCCTTTCAGCTTATAATATGTTAATATTATAAATAAAAGAAGTAGAAGATATTGCTATGCCAAAATTACATTTTTTTTAATAAGATCAAGAATCATCTTTAGATGTGAAATTTGATTTAAAACCATATAAATTTCACGTTTTTCAGAAAAATTAACAGAAATGTTTGAAGATCATACACATATACTTCGTCTTTAGATCTGCTTAAAAACAGTTTGCTTAAAGATAATCTTAAAAAGAAAGATTTGTGGTGCGTTTACTGCTTCTTAGACATTTTGCCCTAGCATATTTCCTCTAAAATTAAGGAATATGTAGATTCATAATTAATATTTAATGAAAAGACCATTAGTGTCATATTGATTCTCATAATGTAACAGTTTCCTTTTGTTAAATTGTGTATCATGCTTTAAAAAAATCATTTTCCTTAATTTTACAAACTTAAAGTATATATTTATTTTTGGATAATTTTTTCAATCCTTGAATTTCTGATGATTATTACGAAAAGCAGTAAAGAAATTGATTGATTCAAGAAATTATTATTGATGTTGTCTTGCGTGTTTGTCACATTTGTATTTTCCTTCAGGCTTTAAATGTATTTAATGAATCATTTATTCTCTTCTAAGCTAAAAGAAGAAACTAAAATTTTGGATAACGTTAATTTGTGAAATTGATAAATGTATTCAATTTTCAAGTAAATGCGAAATGATGAATTGCACTCAACTTATGAGAAATTATAAACGTTTCCTGAACTCTTTGCATAATTGATCGCACTTCGTTGAATAAAAACCTAGTGGATATTTAGTAATAAGTACATATAAAGCTTAGTAATAAATGACATGTTTTCTCAGTTACATTTCTAAATTGATAAAGAATTAAATTGTTTTTATGCCTTATAAATTTAGAAATAAATTCTGGAATTAAATAGCTATTTTTTAATTTTGAAGTCTAACGTTGAAAACATAAGGGACCGGCTCCCATTATTTAAATAAATCCTTTTCAATAATTTTGTATACAATTGTCTTGGTAATAATAGGAATTAAATTAATCCAGATTAGCAATATAGTTATTAAAAACAAGCTGTGCTCCCTACAAAAGTAATCATTCCAATGAATAAATTCAAACCAAGTCGTCAAAATGTGTATCGTTTGCACGAAAACATTATTTTCACATTAAATAATAATATATTTCAAAATTTCGTCAGACTTGGGCTATCATCTTATATACTTTTATGATGTTAATCTATTTGAAGAACAAAAGCTGAATTCCAATGCTATGAAAATATCTATTACCAAAAATGATTTCCTTACTTGAATGTTATTGAACAGAGAATTTGACAGCGCTTATATTAGAAGTATTAACTGTGTTTAGTAATTGCTAAAACATCTACTTCTCTGGTACAAAAATCCATAAAATGAAAAATATATACCTACTATTTGCGTTTTTTTATCACTCAAATTGATCAAAAAAGGATTCAACTTCCATTTTTGTTCAACGTAAAGTCGAAATATTAAAAATGCATTGAAATGTTGGATAGATTTAAACAACATTGAAATGTATATCTTTAGAAATTGAAATAAGAGTAAGCGGATGTTATATGTAACTACAGAATTAGGCTAAAAAATACTTATTTTCAAACTTAGTTGCCAAATTTGAAAATAAAGACTTTATTCAAAATTAAAATTTAATACCAGAGAAAAACATTGATATTTCAATTTCATTCATCTAGGTTTGCACATTTTCCTTCTCTAAATTGTACTCAGTATTTCATGCTAAACCTCAAGAAAAATCGTTTTATATGAAGATGGATTAAATATGCTAAGAAATATTTAAAAAAAAGTTTTATATAAAATATACATAAAAATATGAAAAATAGTATGAAAAATAATGTGTAAAATGAAATATTAATAGGAAATTCTTGATTGATTCAAACATTTAGATCTTCTATTAAATTACATTTTTTTTAAATTCCTAAATATAGTTAAACAATACTTTTTCAATTATTGAATATGTTTCGATATTTTAAAATGTAAAGTAAAAGTAGTATTATCAAAAAAAAGTTATTTTATGTAATGTTATTTAAATTTAAATTATTTTTTTTATTTAAAGAGGTTTTAAATATTATATGATAAGAGACTTTTATATATTAAAGAATTTTAATTTATGAATTTCAAATAATGTAAAAATTTTTGTGAAAACTATTCTGAAAAAATACTTTTGTTCGTATGGATTTGAATTATAGTAAATAGTATAAGTAAAATTATAAACATACTTATTATTAATTAGTTGAATTTAGAGCTCAAATACTTCAATAGGATAAGACACTTGTGCAAGAAATGGTTAGAAATTTAATAAATGAAATGTTAAAATAATTTAAATGTTCTAATATTTACAAACGAGTGATTTAGTATAAATAAAAAGAGTAAGAACATGCATATTTCAAATATATATCACAAATATTTGTCTAATAAATATATTCATTTTAAAAAAGGAAAATTTATTTTGATTCAATAAACAGACAATGATTTGAAGGATTAGTCTTTTTAAATTTCATTTTTGGGTCGTATAATTAATTCCTAAATTTTTCCGCATTTCCAATATATAGAATATTTTCCCTCTAAACATTGCTTGAATCTCTTACTACAATACAGTAACATCAGATGCATTCAGTTATGTCATGCCTATCAATTAAAATCTAAGTTTAATTATACATAAAAGGTTTAAGTGTAGTTGTAATTATAAAGAATATTTTCTGCATATTACAATGGAGTTTAAAAAATAAAGTTTAGATGGAATTTAGGTTTTATTTTATTTATCCACAGATATATCGACATTTGTTATCTCGAAAGTATTTTCTGTATTTACCACTAAAATCTATTAATTATCTTAACTTAAAATTAAATGAATATACTGCGAGAAAATTAAGACAAAACTTTTGCAATTGAAGTAAAACCAAATACAACATTGGCAGGATAACCTTCAATTGTAATTTACTCGATTGTAAGATATCCTGCAATTAAGTAAAATCCACAATCGAACATTTTTCACACAAAAATAAACTTAGTTTATAAATTGCTGAAATTTTAGCATCGACCTAAATATATAAATTATAATTTTTGTTTCTAAAAAACAATTTCTTGGAATATTAGTTTTCTCTACCCCCCCCCCAAAAAAAAAAAAACAATCTTAATGATATTTTGAATGTGCACATAATATATGATGTAGAATTGCAATGAAATTTTAGTTATTATTTTATGTCAATAATTATAAAATTCTTATTAACAATTGAATATTAAATAATGATACTATATAAGAGAAAACTAAAATTGCATGATATTTTGCTAAGTTTATATATTTTGAATACTTAGATAAATAAAAAAAATGTGAAGCAAAAACTAACAAAAAATGTAATATTTGAAATATACTAAAAACGGAATTTTACAAATGAATGCAACGAAAGGAAAACAAAATTAAGACTTACTTTGAACAGGTATCAATTTTACGAATTGGTATTAATTTCAGAGACATAATTTTCTTAATGTATTATTTTTTTTCCTTTTCCAAAAATATATTTCATTAGAAAATGCAGAAATATTAGCTTATAGAATATTATATTTTTATAATTTTCTGTTTCTAAAAATGTTTTTAGAAATAAATATTTAAAAGTAAGAAATGAATTTCGGTTATTTATATTTAAAAACATTAATGCATTGATACAATATAGAGATAGATTTCTTAACTATAAATTTATGTCAATAGTTGTAATGACATACATGTTTTTCTCCTATGCAAATTACACAGTAAAATTAGATAAATGTAAAACAACAAATGCTGGTTACTGGGCTAAGTTTAGATAATCTAAATTGTTAGATAAATAAGAAACTGAAATAAAAAGAAAAAGAAATATAACATTTAAAATAAACCAGCAACAAAGATTTAAAAATGGATGGAAATTTTTTTTTATTTATTTTAGAAAATTTTTTTAAGTTATTTAAAAACGAAATCAAAGAGAGAATAAGGATTAAGTTTAAAAATAATAGAAATATAATAAACACATAAAATGCAAAGTTTTATAATTATTACCGATTCCCATATAAATATATAAAATTATTTAAATTATGTTATGTAGGAATGATGAAACAAACCATTCGGACATAAGCATTTAAAAATATCTTCTCTAAATTAACAAAAAAGTGCAGAAATATAAACGCAATTACCTATAAATCAGGAAATCAAAAGTATGAACTCATTATTCTATGGTATTCTGTGACTATTTAGATAATTCCTTGACAACAACACAATCAAAACTCCTAATTTAGACAAAAAGTGATAGTATAATTACAAAACAGTTGAAATCTGCTTGCTAATCGAATAGCTCTTTTCTAAAATAAATTACACTTGATAAGAAATGACTGACGCTGTACGTAAATATTAACAAATATAATTATTATAGGCACTTTCTGCAATACTTGAAACAAATAAAAATGTTCAGAAAATGTTCAAAAAATAATTTTTTTAAAAAAATTTTAAGCAATATTTTTTTTATATTCAAACTAAATTTATCTGATCAATGCGAAAGCAGCACATATAAAAAATAAATAAATAAAATAAAAATATGCAAAAGTAGTTTTAATGTAAATACTTTTTATTTATCTTAACAATAATTATCTTTGGATTTCAGTTTATTACAGAATTTCAATTACTGAAGCTAATTTTGAACTGGAATATAAAAATACTGCAAAATTTGAAATTGGTTTAATATTTCCATTCATCTAAAAACAACTTTCTGAAAACTATCAATATTATTCCTTAAATGATTAATAATAATAATAATTTAGAAATAATTTAAAAAATATTTTAAACTTTTTCCCGGTAATTTTATGTTTCAATGAATTTATCATATATATGTAAAAGAAACAATACAAAATATTAAACAAATAAAACAGATTTTGTGTATTAAGTTTAATTAATATCTAAAAACTTAAATAAAAGATTTTTAACAAAATTGGTAAACAATTAAAAAATATTTACATTTGAAACAAGTTTAAATCTTCGAAGCTTGCTTTACAAGATTGTCAAATTTGGCTTCACTTAAAATAAGCAAACAGACTATTTAAGCACGTATCTATTTAAACATCAGTAAAAATTGCATTAAAAATTGTTTGAAAGTTAAATATTATATACTGTCAAAATGAGTTATGTAGTGGAGGTTCAGGTCATTTTCTTGTCTGAATGAATAAGAACATAATCTGCACTTGTACATTTCGTCGTTTGAAACATAGTTTCTATTTTCCAATTCAAAACCTTTACTAGTGCTTGGTTGTGGGGAAGGATCGAAAACAGTCTGACTATCAATATTCGTACCTTCATATCGTATCTTATGGAAGTTCATATTTTTATCAGCTACATTTGAAGTAACATTTACTGTACCGCTGTTTTGCAGAAGTTCCGTGTCAGGTTCTTTTTTCTGGGTTTTCGATAAGCATGCTAATGAATGAAGGTTTCTGAGATGTGTTTGGAGATTGCTACTATCTGCGAATAAACGGCCACAATACTTACATTGAAATGGTCGTTCTCCAGTGTGAATCCTTTCATGTTTCTTCAGATTGCTAGGTTGAATGCATCCATGGCCACAAAACGTACATTTATATGGTCTCTCTCCAGTGTGAATTTTTTCATGTATTTGCAGTTTTGAAGAGTGAAGGAATCGACGGCTGCAAAACTTGCATTTGTATGGTGGCTCTTTAGAATAAGACGTTTCTTTTGATTGGAGATTTGGTGAGGAAAATCCACATTCTACTTGAAATGCAGGATTATTAACAAGATTGTCCATTATCTTTAACTCTAATCACAAACAAATGTCTGTATAACCATGTAAAATCTAAGACATTAATTCCAAATTAAAGCTGAAATATTTGTAATAAAATCCACGTATGAGAGTCGGAGTTTAAATATTTACAAAATATACTGAATAAGAAAATATCTTTCTTGATTTTTGTGATTAAATGCGTAAAGTTAAAGGAACATTAGAACACATTACAAATAGGTAATGAATATCTGACATATTATTACGTCACTCTCCAGTGTTGTTGCTTAAAAAGTTTATAAAAGAATGCCAGATCCTATGATAAAATTATTATGATTTTAATTACAAATTTTGTATTTTGGATATATATTTGAATACAAAGAAAAATGTAATTTTTAAAGAAGTGTCCACGTATATTCAATTTAATAAAATAATGTTCGATTAATTTTAAAATACTCATTCCAAATGAGACAGAAATACCTAGTGAAAAATCTGAAATAAATGACAGCCCTTAAAATGCCAACTCTAACTGCCGATCGGGCATAGCTGTAGAACTTTACTCATTTCTGCGAGTATCTGTATGACACAAAGAAGTGGACAACTATTTTTTGGAAAATTAAATTCCCTGAAATTCTTAAAAGTAATTTGTCTCACAAAAGAGCTTTGTGTATCTTAGTATTGCGATTTATAAATCATAAAAATTATAAATTGTATCAAAACTCTCAAAAATATGAGGATAATATATATCCATATATGAATTTTTATATATAAAAATAATACAAATAGTAAGTTTATTATTTTTTTCAAATGTTTTTCACTTCACTTTGAAAATACACAAAAGTCTTTCACGTAACTAAACACTATGATGGAACACAATATTTATTTACTTCTATTTTATAGAATTATAAATTTTATGTTATAATATGAGTTGTAAGACATTAACTTTAATTTTATCAATGTAGATTATAATACTACATTATCAATTTTCTTTACATTAATGTTTTGGATTTGTGAAGTATAGTGCAAAATACAGTAGAAATCATGAGTAACAATAATTCCAGTACTTTTTTTTCATAATTTAACTTTAAATTAGTTATACACATATAACAGTTTTATGGAACACTGATGGAATTTTTACACAAATCTCTGAAAACATTTCTAACGAAAATGACAAGACTTTCATTTATTCTTAAAAATATTCTATATTTTAATACTAAATATCAATACTTTTTTGTAAAGTTTTATTTGTTACAGAAAGAAAAGAATTTTGCAATTTATCAGTTATTTAATTAAAAAAAATATTAGAATGTAGATTTCTTTTTCAACAAAATTAATTAAATTTTAATAGCTGCAGAAAATATGTCATAAAAATAACAAAACTATAAAAACAATTATGCATTCGTCAGTACAATTCAAGAATTAAATCTAAAATCTATCTAAAATAAGTTTAGTATTATATTAAAAATTAAATTTGAGGTATTCAATAGAATGAAACCTGTATACTTAAAATACATAATTAATTGAATAATCCTATTATTGAATACATATATTTCATGAATATGTGCTCTCTGGTAATATTTATTATGTTCTTCAATAAACTATACGTAATTTAAAGTATATAAATAAAAAAAATGGTTTTCAGAAATTATTTTCAGTAAATATTTTATACTCCAATAATAAATCTATTTTTATTTATGTTATGGATTTAATTCATTTAAAGGTAAAATAACTAAAAGAGGTTTTTAAAAATTTTCAAAGTGGAATATTAATTAAGAATACAAACGCAAAATATAAGTATTTTTTTGAAATAATTAATTTTGACATCCTACTTAAACTGAATAAATTTATTCAAAAACCCATAAAAGTTCATGAATTATTAAAAAAATGTGTATTACTCAATATTCATTTTGATTGTTTTAGATAAATTACAAATATATTTCACACATTGAATGCTTTATATTATTCACATATCAGAAATGCTTCGTTCTGTATTTTTCATTAAACATAGCATTTCTTAATAATTGTTTGCATTGAAAAGATAAGAAAGTATCCTATACAGAAATTAAAATTATTTTAATACAGTTATGAAAATATTCAAAATTCAA
>JAPDSC010027815.1:0-10850 GCA_026290005.1 Latrodectus geometricus
ATATATATATATATATATATATATATATATATATATATATATATATAAAGAATTTTTTTTAATTGATTGATTATGTTTAACTTTTATTTTCGTTTCGCATTTTTATTATTTTAAAGCTTTAAAACCAGGCAATATGATGTAAGCATTTAAAAAAATTAAATGCTTAGCTCAGTTAAAAAAAATTACCTTTATTATCATATTAATAAGGATTTTTGAAAACAAAACACAATCATTCGATATGTATGCACTAAATATAATTGCTTTTACAACATTTTTCGTTTTAATTACTATTATATTATAAATATTTTTTAAAAAATTAGAAATAATTAAAAATAAATTTTGTGTGTGTATATGTATATGTGGTGTGTGTGTATATATACCCACAAAATTAGTAAAATGTATACGCATGCGCGTGTTACCAAAAATATTTGCCTTACTGATATAATCTTTTCATACTTGTCATATTAGTCAACAGAGATTACAAAATGCATCATAATTTTACGAAAATATGACGTACAAAATGATCTGCCGACGTCATAAATAATAGTTTTTATTGCTTCTTTCAACAGTGAGATTAAATTGAAAAACGCTCTTTCGTATTTTCTCGGAAACATGAAAAATTGTGTCTTTGTTCCACTCATAAATACTTCACTCTGAAGGGGTGATACAGGCGTTCAAAAGCCACAAATCCAGTTAGCCATAATTGAATCCCAACTTATTGTCGAAGGGGAAAAAAATTGCGAAATTTCGAGAAATGGCTTTCCACGTTCATTCGGGTTGGTTATCCAACTCGATTTTTCTATTTTTTCGTAATAAAAGCGATTGAGAAATTGAATTATATCCTCGTGTTTTAACTGTGAAGATTCTTTTTCTGGTGATGCTTCTATTTAAGGTTGTGGAATGTATTTGTTTTTATTTATTTTTAGACCTGTAGTTTACACTGTAGATATCTCTAACTACTTTTTCTTATAATCTAGTTTTTTTAAAAAATCAAATAGTTTTATATTCTTGTTTGAAAAATAAAAACTATGACTTCACAGAATCATTTCAAATTCTTTTTTGTAATGATCTTTAAAAGAATTTCATTTGATTTATTGTTTGTATTTGCAATATTTATTTATTAGTTTATTTTTATATTATTGGTTTATTTTTATTAATATAACAATTTTCCGTTAAAGGAATATATGATTTTGGTATGATACTCTGATTATTTGACAATTCCAAATTGTTTCAACTTCTATGCATTTAGTTATAAATTATGTACAATCTAGTGAACATAAATATTGCATGAATTCGTACACTTTTCATTAATATTTTATTGCTTTCTCGATGTATGATGATTCAATGTATCATTGGATATCCAATTAATACATAATTTACATATCTTATTCCTTATTAGTTAAATTATGGGCATTTGGAATGTTCTTTTATCAGAAAATTATTCTTTTTTTTAAATTTGCTTGAAGATGCAATTTTTCTTCAAAATATTTTTTGGAAAACAAATTCTATAAAAAGGAAAAATAATTATTAGAAAAAAAAATTATAGCTTTTATATGAAATAAAAACTGCTATTCAAAATCGAATATTTAAATGGTCTATAGCAGTGATTCTCAACTCTTTTTTTCTTGGTCGTGGCACATTTTTAATGATTTCGAAATTTGGCTGCACACAAAGAAAAAAGCTTAGAAGTTGTTTACTTACCTTTAATGCACTATGTAAAATAGTTTGATAGTAATTTTGAATGTAAAATATATGTACTACAAAAAGAACAGTACGTTTATCAAAGGATTTATAACAATGTAATAATAAGGATACTTATAATGAGAAATTTCAGCTTGATTTTTTTTTTTTTTTTTTTTGATAACTTCATTTATATTTGGTCTTAAAAATGATAGTGATATTCTCATATCGTTTTCTACATTTAACATCGATCTTTTTTTTTTTTCGTTTTTATGTTAATTAATATTGAAAATCCGAATTCCCACAAATAAGATGTAAAAAATTGTGATTGTAAATACTGTGAACGCTTGAAATATCTTCACATACATAAATATTTCACTTTAGGAGAACTCACAGTTGTCGAAGATGAAAATAATTTTTAAACATAAAAAATATCATACTTTAATGTAAAAACATTATAGTTTTTATATGTTTCTAAAATTTGGCGGTACACTTAAATAATTAGGAAGGGTACAAGTGTTGCGTCTCAATGGTCGATAGTATAATGTTGTAAACTTATAATGATGATAAAAAATCTTTCCAATGACAATTGTTAAGTTTTAATAATCAAAATTAGCTTTATTTTTTTTATAAAGAAACTTCTTTTCCTTACTGTTTTATACGCATTGAAAAAGTTGCAGCTGCCGTTATATAATGATCGAAAAAATCCTTTAGGAAATTTATCTGGGTATGGAATATCCATTAGAAATGGATTTCGATTGGCAGTACGTACCCTAAATGAGAAAACGGTCATCAAACTAATCAGTGTCACTTTTCTTTACGACGAAACAGTCTCGGTAATAACGTTCGTGATATGTGTGAAGAAGAGAAAAGCGAAAAGGGCGAGATATCGAACAATTCTCTTTTTCTCTCCAAGACGCTGAAGGAAAAAAAAATAATAAAAGAGGCCAGCAGTGCACTTTCGCTAGAGGGCGCTGGATTCGTTCACCTATCAATGCTGTCCGGAACGGAGTTGTAAAATAGTTTTACTACCAGAAGAGTTAGAAAAACACTTTTGAAACGCATCTTTCGACCTCTTCTGCATCACGCGTTATGTTTACTTTCGAACGTGAATTTCCCGCTTTATTTACGTTGCAAAGTTTGGAATACGACCTCTGAAAATTTTGTTGCCATAACAATTTGGAAATGCTTTATTCATATTAAACCAAATTTTATTGAATATAATCTTTTTATTTCCTATATCGTAACCAAAATATCTTGCCTTTATCTCCGAATATATCTAGAATATTGATATTCTAAAGTACAAAATATTATTGTCACTGGATAAAAAAGAAATCGTTTTCTACCGCTATCGATTTTTTTCAAAGTGAATTTCTGTGATAGTGTATAAATATTGTCTGTCGTGAAAAAAATATGTGAAATATTAAAAAGTTATAAACGATTAAAAATAAGCACCACAATGTTTGGATTAGAAAAAGAAGCTGTTTTATACCAAGAAGCTGTGTATGTAACTTCGCCTACTTCATTTTTGGGAGACGTACCTAATCATTGTAGGTTCGAATCTCCATGTGCAACTGGAGTACCTAGAGGCCGTATGGCCAAAGATTATCTACAGCCATTTTCACCGTACGGCAGATACTATCTACGTGTTACAGCACAACTAGGATCAAGGTATGGTTGCCATTTTATTTTTATATTAATATGTAACCAGATCATTTTTTTTAAATAGTCTTCCATTTTAAAATGTTTGAGGAACTTTCACGATCAGGGAACAATAATAATTTGGATATATTTTAAAAAAATGCTTCAAAAATTTCAAAGTAGAATTTTATTTGTTCTGAAATATTTTATTTTAAATGAAGATAGGCAGTAAAAATATTAAAATATTTTACAATAGAAAAATATGCTACGACGACCTGAAAATGGTTTTAAAAACAGTGAAATTTGAAATTTTGGAAGTATATTCGTATTTTTATTTGACCGTGTTTGTTTTTTCTATGAAATATTAATTTTTTAAGATAACTTTCTCCTATTTTTCATAATTATTAGGAAAATATTTTATATTACACAGGGGAAAATAATTCTAAGTAAAATTTGTAAAGTATATTTGACAATATTAATAAAACTAAATATATAATTTTTAAATTCATATATTGGCTTTGTTATTTATATATTAATATTGTTGTGGTGCTTATTTATATTTGAAATTTATTTGAATATTGTAGTCATATAAAAGAATTCACATTACAAAAAGTAAATTCCTTGGTTTAGTTAAATTAATGTTAAATTATTTTCATAAATGTTTCCCATTTATAAACTATCAAAATTGTACATGTTTTTAATTTTGATTATTTTACAATACATAATGATTATGAATAAGATGATATGATAAATATTTATCTGCTTACATTATGAAACACGTTTATTTTGAAGACTTATGGAATACATGATATAATAGCTTTATACCACAGTACTTATTATTTGTTCCAACTTTAGTAATTTAAATATATATAAAAATCAGGTGGTTTTTTTCTGTTTTTGGTATTTCAGTCTTCTGAAATAACCGTAAAAAGTCATTGAGATTATAACAGCAGTTAAAATTTAATTGCGAAGGGAAAAATAAATCTTGTTCATTTGTTTAGTTGATTTGATGTAACGTAACTTAATTATTTTTAGTTTCCGTTAGTAATAATGATTATTTTTATGTTTTAAGTGTCAATTTTTTAATTTTACTTATTATTTTTAACCTAAGTATTAAAAACGCATTTTTTAGAATCATAATATTTTTTTAGAATCATAATGCAAAAGATTTATTGAAGATATTTTTCTAAACATATTAAAAATTTATTTTTGATATAATCTTTATAATTAATTATTATCATAATATAAAAAAGATTAATTATATTTATAAAAAAAATTTTCTTATAAATAAATCTGATTTTTCAACTATCGAAAACATCATTTCAGATAGTGGAAAGATTATTCGCATTTATCTCTTCTAAATTTTCTTTTTAATCTTTAAACTAACACAATTAATTATTTTCAGTAATTAAATATGCTTATAACACATGATTGAATTCGATTCATTTTCCCTTGAATACAAAATTAAACTACTTGCTAAAAATAAGTTTGCAAAAAAAAAAAAAAAAAAAAAAAAAAAAGTTCTAGCTCATATTTTCACTTATAAATTGATTTTAAGTAAATTACATTCCTTAAATTCTTATAGGAACATCCTTTTATTTTGCGTTGTATTGCATTCTGTTTTGGGGGGGGGGGCAAACTTAACTTGACTTTACAATTTAAAATAAAATCATTATTTGCAATTAAACTATTCATATTATAATACTTCATTGCATCAGTTTGTTAACGTAACAATAAGTTCTTAAATAGTATTGTATGCTAAATCAATGTGAACGTGAATTTTCTTCATTTCGTCCCTTGATTCCTAATTGATAAAAAACTTGGAACAAGTAATTGTTGCTCCCTTTTTGCATTGATTATGTCGATCTTTCGGTTAACAGAAAATTTTGAATATGTTCTGAAAACAGATGCTTTTGTTATTGACGTAGCAGCGTTCTCACTGCTGTAACTGCATTGTTATTGATCTACAAAACAAGTTACGTCTGAATCAGAATTTTATCTTGCTATTTAAAAAAATGATTTTAAGAATCATTCTATAAATTAAATAGAGTAATTGAGATGCGTATAAAAAAATTATATATCATTGTGCAATTTCTGTTATTACTACAAAAAGCTCGTCACCGATTACTTTACTAAATAGCCAAGAAGAAGATGAAGTCGACATTTTTCTTATTCAACCTTTCGTAAATTTAAATTCAATAGAATTTTTATAGTTAATATGAAAATTTGGACTTTTCATGGTGAGAAATTTTATTTAATGATTAAACAAATAAAATGTGAAAAAAAAAAAAACAAATTATACTATCTATTACAAATATCAAATTTTTCTGTTTGTTTGGATTTATTATGTTTAATCATATGATTAATATTCTGAGGATTATTTTCAAATTTTAAAACTCCCCGCCAAATGCAAAGAATTTGGCATTATTTGAATGTGGTCCCCATAACACAAAATAGTTCCCATCATAATTTCTTTTAACGAATAAAATTTTGTTACTCACAGATAATAATAAAAAAATCCTAAAATAAAAATGTTTACACTGAATAACTAAACCATGTGTGAAAATTGTTTCATTCGAAACATTGATAATCTGTCACATTGTAATTCTTGAGTCTATTATTTCATTTTTAAAATTCGATATTAATGACTAAAAAATACTTCAAATTTTAATTCTATAATTTATCTCAAAGCCTATGATACACAAACTTTTATGTGGATTCCTGATTGCTCTTATCCAATTTAAGTGTTTTATATTTAATATTAATTTTATATCAGATTTTCGTATACTTCATTTTTTAAATGTTCCCTATTTCATTAAAGTAAGAAAATTTTTCAAATATTCGATGTACCTATAATTTTGTGCACGTGGTCTTAGCAATATTCCATTAACTATTTCCCGTGCATTCATGACATTTAAAAATTAAATTGTTTTATTTAAGGTATTTAAATAGTTTAAACTTTGTTATTTTAATTGCTTTTGTATAAGTTTTCAAGGATTTGAATTTCATATAACTAATGAATAACAATTTTCACTATATAATGAGACAATTTTTCTGCTATTTTCTTCGTAATTTAATTTAATAATAAAGTATAATAAAAAATTAATACATGAGAATCACTAAAAATAAAATATAGAAACCAAATTTTATATATATATATATATATATATATATATATATATATATATATATATTGCAATCGAAACCAATGCTTAACAGGAATTAAAGAGAAAATGTTTCGAAGATTATTGTTGAAATACAGAATACTAAGAGCAAGTTACATCCTATCATTTCAAATCCGCTCACACTTCTTTATAATGTGTGGTACTTTGGGAATTGTTACCCCCTGTGTGGAATCGACAGTATAAATAAAGGTAATCTCTTTTATTTTTTCCGTTACATTGGCTTTTTCCTTAGGGTTCACGTATTCCAAATGTTTGCAAACTGGGCAAGTTAAGTCTACGTGTTGGGCATTTATTATTGGATATTAGGACTATCTTGTATCTTTCTCTCTATTTTTTATTATAAAGAATTCGGATTCTATATAAAGTTTCATTTTGAACACATTTTTAATACGTTAATTTTTTTTTCCCTTTCATTTAGATTTTCCTTAAAAGATCTCTTGCAGTTCCTTACATATATAATGAAGTACAAAGTGTTTTTTTATTTGATTATATTAACTAATTTCGAAATCTAAGTAATATCCAATTTTTTTTATTTTTGTATTTTCTCAGATAAAAATAAATATCTCTTGCAACGATAACATAGTTAGAAATATTTTACGATATTTGCTTTGAGGAAGAATCAAATCATTATTCTTCATATTCATTTATTGTTTATTTAATTTATTTTTAGAAAATTATCTTTTTTTTCTTATTGTGATTGGCTGGAAATAAATCGGTGAAGATCTAGTAACAGTATTGTATGTTTAGTTTTACAATGAATAAATTGAATGTTATACTGAAAAGTTGCATACAAGTAACAGCAAATTAGAAAGCTAATTTCGAGAAATATCTTTTCTCAAGCATTCTAGAATTTATTTTATTCCTTTGATTTTTCTACATATCTCTTTAGGGTTCATAATCTGAATCAAATATCCTTTCAGTGAGAAGCGTAAAACATATAAAATGTATTTATATTAAAATTAATAATATACAAAAGTGAAGCATAGGTTAGCTATGTAATAGTTTTAGCCTCATTTCGTGGTTTGGAGTAGGCACACTTGTTAGCTAGCTTACATGGACATATTTGTAACACTGTCAATGTTCTATCATTCGACCAATTTCTTTCTCCGACGAAGTTATTGTTTCCATCTGAAAATTGCACTTAGATTTCACTGTAGTCAAACTGCTTAGTCATGATTTCAGGAATATAACAGTTAAACACCTTCCGTAGTTGCCCAATTAGGCGTCATAGATCCCTTGTTTGTTTTGTAGAAATAGTGTGGTTCCGTTACCCTCTTGCTGAGTATTTATAGAAATCAGACCAGGTTGTGTATGAGGGATATTACAACCTCCTACTCAGGACCATAAAGGATTTCTATATGTCCCTCTCAAGGAGGATTCAAAGGGTTTTGACAGTCAAAGATGTTCCCTTATCATAATAGATGCAAACATTTCTTTTTGTTTGTGGGTTTTCCACTATTTAGGAAAATCGCTGTACACTATACTAAAGTAGTACTTCCTTCCTATGAAAATACTCTGATCTGAATGGCCCTGTTCTACAACTTAATAATTCATGAGCTTTCATCTGCACCATTGAGTGTTCAAAAGCTATTTATAGGTGATAGTTCCTTACCGAATTAGTTTTCGAGCTCAAAAAATCACCAATTTTTTCAAAGAACTTTTTGGTCACTAACAGTGTTATCTTCTGGCTTACAATGAAGAAATTTCTAAGTTATTCACTGCCAACTTTTCATTATTAGCAGTACCAAATCCCACGATAAAGGATGGGTCCAACACCAGTTAACAATCCTTGTTTTAGCGTGTCTGTAAAAGGTTCATCTACTGGAAAGGGTCAATTACACTTTAGTAGTCATTCATTTATGGTCGGAAGTGAACGTTTTCGAAGTCAAAAGTAGATCGAGCTCTCCCTCCCTATTAAAACACTTTTCGCCACTCCTAGCAACGTTTTTTGATGACTTCACACACCCAGGGTGCAGCTTCAGTGAGAGCTGCTCTTTCAAAGTTATCCTTCTTTTTACATTCTTTATCCGAAGGTGCTCTCTTCTTTAAAATAACTTCTTGACCATGATTGGTCGCTTGCGTTCTTAATTCAAATGAGATCACTTGGTAGTATTTCATTTTTAGTTTTTAAAAATATTTATATTTGTCTTGTATTTTAATGATGTATGCGCAATTTTTTTTCATGGAGAATTAATTGATTTTGTCCTCTTCTAAAAGAAATTTTTTGCCGTGTTACTGAAATAAATGTGTAAAGAATTGAAACATCAACTTAAAGGAGGCAAGATATCTTTGTTTTAATAGATTCTCCCAAAAAGAAAATTCAAAGTATCTTGTAGTGATGAAAACTTACAATATGTTATTTAAATAATTAAAAATAGAAATATTCTAAATGAAATTATATTTGTCCAATGAATCTCAACCAATGTGCCGCGGCACTTTTGTCTGCCACCTAATTCTCAAGTATGCTGTCAAATATTAGAAAAGTATGTAATAAAAATTATAATGCTTTTTTTATTAAGAGTAAAGTTTGATTCAAAGAAAATCACACTGTTAAAGAAAACTTGTTTTTACAATAACGTATCATATTTTTGCTATTAAAAACTGTTTTTATCTTCAGTAACTGACCTTTTATGAAGTGAAATATTTTCCCCACGTAAAGAAATTTCAAGAGTTCCCAGTATCTAATTCTTATTTGTCTTCTTATAATTACAATTTTCTTCTTCTTATTTGTGTGAATTCGGATTTTCTGCATTAACCAACATAAGAACAAAAACAATATCGAATCTGTAAAATGAAGACGATATGAGAATAGAATGGTCATTGTGACGACCTAACATTAATTAAATTGTCAAAAAATGTCAATTGCAAATTTCTCATGAAAGGTTTGCTTCTGATTACATTGTAACTATTTCCTTAATAAAAGTACTGTTAATTTTGTAGTACATATTATATTCTTTTGCATTCAAAATAACATAAATATTTTACTCAAAGTTAAATAAACGACTTTTACTATTAAAGGTAAATAAACGACTTCTAATATTTTTCTTTGTGTACCACCAAATTTTGAAATCGTTAAAAGTGTGCATTGCAAAAAAAAATTTAACAGTCACAATAATTATCACTATATCACCAAAAATGTTTCTTAAAAAAATAATTAAGCTTATCAAATTGTGTACGGACTATATCATTATATATGATCTCATAAACTAAAATCATATGATAGGCGGGGAATTTTCAATAGTTCAGGAGATGTGTATTTAAATGAAATGCATGTCTTTTCCTTTAAGTGCCACGTGACAGAATATTATCTGCATTTCTATCAAGCCTAACTTCAGTTAAGTTTTTTTATGATTTTTTATATACTTTAGCAGTAAAAATCATAGTATAGTTTCTTATAATTTATCATTGATAATATCGTGTAAGTTTAAATCTCTTTGTTATCGTAATTAGGATACTATTAGACTAATTTAAGCTCTGATGATAGGTCAAAGATCAATTGTTGTTTTTTTTTCTGGTCCAAGATAAATGTCTTAACCATATTTACTGTCTATTTGTGTATTAAACTATACTGGAACCATACATTAGCAATAATCAAAAATTCATCCTATGGCTCAAACCACATTCAAATGAGTGTTGAGATTACAACTATGTTGTTTTAATCTCATGTTATTATTAATCTTGTCTATCATGTCGGAATCTATAACCATGTAGGATCATTAGTTACATTTGTTGAAATTATAACCATGTTATATAATCTCAACACATCTAACTAATGATATTGGGAAAATATTTAAACCATGTTAGTTGAGGAGCATTAAAGCACCATTTGTTATCTTATAAGAGTATTTTTAGCTAATTCATGTTTCCTATCTAGATGAGTGGTTAAATTTCTGGTCTTCAGTTCAAGAAATCGTGAATTTGATTTTCACAGTTGTTGTGCCTTGGAATTTACTTCGAATGTATGTTCTAATTGAATTAACACTCGTGCATAAAAATCAATTCGAGAACGAGCATTAAAGTATCCAGTTGTGTGGGCTTGAATTAGGTTTGAACCTGATTCCCTGTGGCTACAAAAAGGGTTCATCAATTCCCATCTCGGGCCTGAGTGTAGGAGTTTGGAATCTACTTTAAATTGTAGATTCCATTCTAATTACTCCTCATGTGCGTAAAATAATCATAGAGTGGTAAACAAACAAATTGGGCATAAAACACCGTCAGACATTACCATCCACTCCCCCTCCAGCTGAGCTGGCATCCAAATGTTTAGTACTCTGACCTTCGCTACAAAAGTTCGTAAGTTTGACTCCCGTATAAGTATGGATGCTTCTTATGGATCTGAGGGAA
>JAPDSC010027829.1:11164-25306 GCA_026290005.1 Latrodectus geometricus
TTCAATAGATATAGAATCACACAGATTCTTTACAATTTGCGAAATAAGTCAAATAATTCAAGCAAGAAATATTTATATTATACAGGGCCCAAAGTGATTTGCGTTTCAAAAATACAAAAAATTATTTCACAAGAAAAAATATTAATAACATGAGAGAATCAAAGATTACATAAAAGTCATGAAAAAATAAGTTATCAAAACTAAAATATAAACATTTTTCTATACATAAAAAAATTCTTTAATTTTAAAAAAGAAATAAATCAAATAAACATATTTAGCATATTAAATCAAATCTACATATTACACATATAGACAAAATTTGATAAGTTTTAAATAACTAAAAATATAATACATTATCTAATACAATAGAAATATGATACAAGTACAAAAAATGGCAAAATTAACATACACATTAAAAATATAATGAGCTTTTACGATACATTTCAATATATACAATAAATAACACTATCTTACATAAATGTTACACACAGGAGCAACAAATATAAATATTATTGAACACATAACAAGAATAAATTTTTATTCTTGTTTACATTTATTCATAACAAGATACATTTTTGTTATGTATTCATAACGTGAATGAACACAGAGATATAATTTAGTGCATATATATCAAACAATTATCTTTCTAAAACAGTCGAAAGATATAAGCCTAAGTATTCTTCCTCATTGAAATAATTTTAAAATAAGCAGAATTTCATTTTAAAATTATATAATTGTTGCACTAAGTACACAAGTTTCAGGAGAAAATATAAAATTCACTCTTTTATTTTAGTGTTTCCCAATAGGTTACATCACATTTATTGATAGAATTTAAATTTTTTCATTATATTAAATTTAATTTTATTTCAAGTTAATAAAAAAATGAACAGTTAACATACAAAGATTTTTATAACAAATAAGTCTTAATTAAATGAATGAAGTGACGATTTTATGATCTTCTTTGTTATTGAACAATGTTCTAAAACCTCATATTTTAATTTCCTCAGTCATAGTGTTCAATCAAAACTATCTCATCTTTCTTCGTTTGTATGAGTTTCATATTTTGGAGACTGCGTTAATGCATATAGAATAATTTAAAACTAAACGATTTAATTATTTAACATGGATAAATTAAATTGAAACAGTAAAGAGGTGTATTCCACTGACACAATTAAACACAGAAAGAAAAAACTAATTTGGATTTAATGAAATGTATATTAAAAAAACATTAATAAAGGAATAAAAAAATAAAAATACTTTAAATTTGATATTTCTATTCCTAAACAGCACTAAAAAGTGGATATCTTGCAAATTATTGAATAGTACAAAATTTCAAAGTAATCTTAGTTTTCTTAACCACTAAGAATTTAGTTTTTGTGTATCAGAATTATTTTTACTTATTTCATTTTTATGGATTAATATTTTTAATATTCTCAGTATAATAATGAGTTAATGTTGTAAACTTTTTTATGCAAATAAATGAATTTTAAATTAAGAGGAATTACTGTGTATCACAAAAAAATCATAAGAGCAAACAATATTATAACTGAATTAAATTAAAGTAAAATGCGAAATTCAACAAAAAACAATTATTATTTTCTTGGATCATTGGAAAACAAATACCTTGTCAATTATTGTAATAATTCTAAAATTTCAGATTTATTTTGCTTTCAACTGGCAAGTGATGAGTTTGAAAATTAAAACTATCTTTTCTAATTTCATTTTTGTATATATATATTTCATCAGTATTTATATAACTTTAAAAACTTTATCAATTATTCAATATGTATACATATTCTAATTAATAACTGAAACATTACTTTTTAATAAACAAATATATACAGGAAGAAAATTATTATTTTCTTTAAATTGAATAAAATAATAGTAAAAAATATTTTGGTCATTGTTATTTATTGAGAAAAATTGTGTTCATGCTTCATAGTTGAATAATTTGAATTCATTAAGGCGGAGATGGAAAAAGTGGAAATGACAGGTAATTAAAATAATAAAAAAACTTTTTAATGTGAAAATTGCTGATAGCAATAAAATTTTATAAATTTTGATTTAGGAATTCAAAATTTATACTTAAGACTATTCATAAATTCTTTATATCAAGGATCATGCATTAAAAAAGCTGTCATCTGCAATTTTTTGGAAAATTTGTGAGCATAATTTGCTTATAAGCATGCTTTACAAGTGTAAAGTAAATACAAATAAATCAATATTTCCTCATCGGTTATAACTTTAAAATTTACAGGAAGAAACAAAAACGTGATGTTTAATTTTCTTTTTTTCAAGTTGCTTGTAGCCATATATTTTGTTAAAATAGAAAACAATTTTTTTTGTTTATTTTTCAAATAAAATTTAGAAGACACATTTTTGATAATTTGAAATTGGAATCCTAAATCAAAAATTTAACGTATAAAAAGAGAATCTACTAAATAAATAAGCAATTTTTTTAGTAATTTAATTTTACTACCATTCTTATTTTTTATGGTATTTAGGAAAGCATTTGCACAAGGTAATGACAGTCAATAAATCTATTACACAATTTCTTTTAAGCAAACATGGCATGAAATGCAGTAATAAAATATAGTTTTTTTTAAAATTTAATCATCAATGTAGAAAAAAATAAATTTGCCTACTAATTTAGAATTAGAAAAACTAAAGAATTTTAAACTTTTCAAATTGATTTGTTTCATATTTCTAATGATGTTTTTACCAAAAGTAGGCACATTTTTCTTAATTAAGTTGAAGCTTTTGTTCACAAATTTTAATTCTATGAACTGAATCATTAAATTATTTGTTGTATTAAACTCTGCACTTTATGTATAAGCTCGGTAATTTTCACCAATTTAACAATTAAATTGATCAGTGCAATTTCAGAGACCAAGTTAACTAACGCGATTGAAGGCGTGACAAATTTTCTGGGTGAAAAGGAAAATATTTTGGAAATTCATCTTTCAATGATTGTTCTTTATGTTTTGCAAACCAGAGCAATATAACACAAATGTCATATTACACTCAGTCGGAAAAAATATCGAAATAAAATTAAGTACAGTATATATGTGACTATTAATTCAGAGAAAGCCTTTCACAGAATCTGTGCTTTAAAATAACACAGAAAGTTAGGAATGCAAGAAGGCTAGGTATATTGACTGTAATAATAATTCAAAGCCCTATTCACATCATAATCGGCAGCTAAGGACATGCGGACAAGCTCATCTCTTGGCGCTGCCTCACCAATTATGTCCCTGAGTTGAGCAATGCACGCTTCCAGCTGTGTTGAATCCTGCGGAAGATCTTCTAGAGAGCTAGAATCCTGTAAAAATTCAACATTATCAATTAAAGCAAGGATACACTTAAATACTATTCATAAAGTCTAAATAAATATTGTAACATCTGCAACGACTTGACATAAAAATTTTTTGTCAAAATAATGTAAAATCACTATTGCTCTGATGATTTATTTTCTAATCAAAATTCTGCGGATTGGGAAATTTTAAGCCTAATGACATTTAACTGATGGCATCCCTTAAGTGTCGCAAAAAATAACAAAATTTCCGCTTATGACACGAAATCAACAAGGCGACTCAATGTACATGTTACAGAAAGTTACTTTAGAGTCTATTTTGAGATTTTTTAGAAATTCCCGACAAAATAGGAAAACCTGCAAATAACCATACCTCCCTATTGAGTTTAAAGACTTGCAATAGATATGACTACATTTCATTACAATAGTGTTTTTCTATATGTTTATTGAGTATACACATAGCAAAGCATTGATGTATTCCACATCATTGTTGTAGTTAGAAAATTTATAATAACTGACTTTTTTACTAGTATGAAAGTGCAAAAGTGTTTTGGAACTACATGTATTTCTAAATTACTGGTCAATAGTATTTCTCAACTTACTGCAGTGATTTTTCTATTTCAGTAAGCTTGACAGAATATGTTATTATTTAGTGGAACTACTTTTTATTGATTGATATATCATTGTAACAGAATAATTCCTTTGAACCTTTTGGCAAAATAAAAATATGATAAAACAACCTGTATTGATAAATTCTGATAAAATATTTCAGAATAATTAATTGGAATATATATATGAAACTGAGATTTCATGGAATAATCAGGGATATGTTAAAACATTAAATAACAAAAACCTATTAAGCATAGTTAAATTTAATGGTTTTTTTTATTAAAAAGATATTAAACAAAACCATTCAAATGCACTACAGTAATCAAGAAATATATATTAGTTTTGATTTAAGATTTACAAATGAGAAAAATTATCAATTATATGTTTTTGATTTAAAAATGAATACATAATTTTTAAGCATTTAAATTTATCTGAATGAAATGCAATAAATATACACTCAAGCAAATTTGGTTTAATATTGATTATAATAGCTCTAAGTACTTTTGCTCAAACAGAATATTAATAATATCAATAATCCATAGCAATATTTAATCACAATCTCACAACATTAAATAAGATGGTAAACAAAAGATATCAAACATAAGAGCAGCAAGATTTTCCATCAAAATATAAGTAAATGCATGGATAATTTCAAATTTCATTTATATATCAAAGCAAAAATTTGTTTTACTACAAAATAAAAAATATAAAAAACATATAAAAATTACTTAGTTAAAAAAAAAACTTTTTCTAAAATAAAAAGGCGATTTATTAACTCTCATAGTTTTTTTTATTAATAACGATGATTGTAAGCAACTAAAAGAAGTTTTATGCATTCAAACAATTAAAAGTGCACACTAGTATTTTAGATTCTATAATTCAAAGATAAATCAAATTTTAGAAATATTAGCTATTTAAAATATTTCAATAAAAATTATGACATTTTATAAATACACTATTGGCCACCAAAAATACACCACTCTTTAAGAAGCATGCAGCATTAGTGACTTCTAGGCTGTTGGTCCCGGGTTCGAATCCAGGTTTGGCCCAGTTTGGACATTTTTTTTCTCTCTGTGTTTATTTGTTCTTCCTTTAGAGTTGATGGATGAATGTGGCGCACCCTATAAACAGGTTTGTGGTGATGTGACATGGGTAATACTACTCGCTTCCGTGACTTGGTTCACAGGTGCCCACCGGGTAATGCTAAATGAGAAGCAGTTTCCTACCTTGTTGTGGTGAAGGATTCGTCACCCTGTGCCCACCGTTCTTCTTTTTCTTCTATTAAACATCTATTTGCATACCATTTGTTGGGTTTAAGTGAAACTGGGCAGCTCTGCTTAGAGCCCACCGTTAGAAAAAAGGAAACATGTAAATCAAGTAAAATTTACATAATACCTTAACGACAATCAGCTATGCCAATTACAGAGCATTATCGCATTACCATTGACTGTAGCCTGATAGCAAGCACTATACAATGGGAGAAAAGATAGCTTTTGATTTGAAATGTAGCAATTATTTTATTGTACGATTTTTCCCTCTTAAGCTACTTATCTTTGCCTGATGAACTCATCAAGAGTTTTCAAGTAAATTTCCAAGCTCAACTGAAGAATAATATTAGTGTATAGAGATTGTTGACTATCCTTCAGAGATCGGTGATCATGTCAGTCGAAAAAAAATAACTAGGATGTTGATTTTTTATCATTAAAAAAGAAAAGAAACAATGAGATCGACTGCCGTCACATCAATGTACCACTGCTCAGGATGACAGAGATGTATGCATTGGTAGTGGTGGATAGCTCAGTAATATCACATACCAAAGCACAACATATTCAGTCTGTTAAGCATAATTGGGTATACACTGTACATCACTTGCTGCTGAGTGGAATGTCTACAAAGTGCTTAGTACTTCACTTACTCTGACTTGATCTGATGGAAAATAGAATAGTCTTTATTAATGTCCTATGAAATCTGACTATCATGGTCAGATTTCATTCTGAAGAGTGTTGAGAGATTGCTGAACTGTTGAGTTGTCGGCATAGCCACATTGACACTGAACCCAGTATCACAATTACTGGATTTCCCCTGTAACTTCCTTGTACACATTGCAGATACATTGAACAGCCAGAAGTACATGACATACATTTTAAGCCCATTGTCCATGAGAGGACAATGGGCTTAAAATGTATGTCATGTACTTCTGGCTGTTCAATGTATCTGCAGAATATCCAACAGGACAATGCACTTCACATGGCAAGCAACCACATATGACATGCAATGTTCAAGCATTCTTTGACCATTAAATCAAATCACTTCCTTGGTTGCTTTTTCTCCTGATCTATTAAAAACGTGTTTATCATGCTTGCACAACTGGACAGAATTTGCAATTCGCTATTACACCAGATCAATGTCGACAATATGTGGAAGCTCTATGGATTGCGATATTTTAAAGATACTTTCAAAGCCCCTTTGACTAGATGTTGAGATGGGTGGCAGCAGTTATAACCAATAATAGCAAATAAATTAACTACAGATTTTGTCATCATCTACATTTCACAAAAGGCTGTTAATTTCAAGCGTTTCATATTTGCATAAGATATCTGCCAAATATATTTTGCTGTGATATATTTTTGATGCCAGCAGTCTATATAATTGTGTTGGCTAAAGTAAAAAGAGAATTTTAAGTATATTTATTAATACATTTTACAGTGCTTTTATTGAAAAATCAAAAATTAAACTTTTTATAAGGTTGCAAATTCAAATTCATATATTTTATGGCATTCAACATGGCTGTATATTGTATTTAAAAAAATATTCCTGTACCTCATTTCCTGAAATATTAGCAGCTGAGAACAATTCTTCAATGTCTAGTAAACTGGATGACATTGAACTGGGGCTGTCATGGTTGAATAGTTGAGGACCCGATAAATCTTCACTACGTTGAGAATTTCTGTTTTAAATAGAAAAAATTAAATAATATGAATTCCCATTTGATATATAATTAAATATTAGTAGTCAAATTTTCAAAAAATAAATAAATAAATAAAAAATAAGATTTTAGAAAACTTCAAAAGAAAAATAAATAAAAAGAATTGAATAATTGATAAGAATTATACTGCCAAACATGTGCTTTTATATGTTCTTTCATACCACAACGTTATCATATACAATGACTTTCCTTAATGGGGATGGAAGGCTTAAAAAGCTACAATAGAAGAAGTTTCAGTGATAATTTACAGTAAGATCATGTAAAAAATAAATCGAGTTTTTATGTCCTGTTCAGCTTAAAAATCTTGAATATTAGAAGTAAAATTATACATTAAAAATCTTTAAATATTAAAATAATTTAAATATAAATTTCATTTAGAATTTTAAGAATTCCCTATTTTCAGAAGTTTTAATGAGTTTTAACTCTTAAGCTTTAGTAGAAATCTTATTTTAAATTGCTATTTGTTTCCGCAAAAATTGAATTTTTCAAAATGTAACAAAAAATTTTTTTATAATATTTACAATAAGATAATTTTTGTGAAATTTTCTATATTTGTTTGCATCACAATTATAATACGTAATAGCAATGTCAATATTTTAATTAACGCAGTGAAAATTTTTCTAAGTTTTAAGCAAATTTAATTATTTAAAGAAAAGGTTAATTTAAATAATTTAACTATTTAAAGAAAAGGTTAATTTAAATAATTTAATTAAATAATTTAAATAATTAATTTAAATTCAATTTCAAGCACTTTCATGCAACCTATATAGAGTGATGGTATTTTATCTAAAATATTGCATCAATATAATTTGTGAGCTTTCACATTTGAATGCATGATTATCCTATATTTTTTACTTACATCAAACTTTTAATAAAGCTGTATTATTATCAAAGTATGTGGAACATTAACACTTACACAAATAATTACTTACATGAAAAAAAATTAACAATATAGAAACAAATTTCTGAGCTCTAATAATTTAAAGTTTTATTATGAGATTCAGAAAATGTTATCAAATTGTACTTTTTCAAATTAAATTCTAATAAAATTGATTCCATTAAAAGCAGAATAGAAATAATATAGTATTCTACATATAACAAAAATACATTTAATGATTAAAATTATCATAAAAATTCCTATAACACATTTATTGAAAAGAGAGATTACAGCAATTATTCCACACATAGATAAATTATACAAATTGCTTTATTTTTATCATATTACCTCAAATCAACCCAAGCTATCATCTCCTCAACTTCAGATTGTAAGTCTTCAGGAAGTTCAAAGAATACTTCACTTTTGGCAATGTCTTTATTTAAGGCAATAAACTCTAATGCAGCCGTCTAGATAAAAATATAAAAAGAATATTAATACATTCAAACATTTTCTGAATCTCATAAAAGTTTTATAAAAATTAAAGTGATAACAGGAAATAAAAAAAGATTCTCAAATAAGATAGTATTATCAATAATAACATGCATTGTTAGTTAAAATGAATAGAGGAACAAAAGAAACGCTTTCCTTAACCCAATAATCTAAAACCAAAGAAACTAATGGAATTTATTTTTTGTTTTTGTCAAATATTTGCATTTTATGGGATTATTATAAAAATCTGCAATAGAGCTAGGTTATTTTGAGTTTGGAGCTTTTAATACTAATAACTTTTAGCAGAGGTGCCTAGACTGTTGCATCCAATATGGAAGAAAATGGAAACCAACTTTAAGCCTTAGAGCAATTATTACTAGTATCCATATTTGTGGTTGGAATCAAACTAGCAAATTATTCAATTGAAGGACAAGGACTGAGTGTAATTTTCATTTATAAGCGCGAATAGAAATGATAAGGACACAGCACAAAAATGTTATTCTTATATTAAATCATGTTAAAAGATGATATACAGGATACTTGAATGAACATTAAAAGATGCCAATAAAAACTATACCAATAAAAAGAAACAAGTCAAATCCGTTTATATATATAATTGTCAAATATAGAAAATACAATAATATTCATAAGTTTGGGAAACGTGCAGGAAAATAACAGATCTATTTAAAAGAACATGATATTGGAACTTGAAAGTATCATTAGTAAAAACTATGAATAACAAAAATGAAGTAAAATTGGAGTGTTATGATTACAAAATTAAATAAAACTGAATTATTATGATTGATTTACTTAAAAAGTCAAAACGTAAAATTTTTTAAGTTTTACTTGGCAAATTATTTATTCAGCAAATTTAGAATAAATACACATTATAATTGAAGCCCAGTGGCAAAGTGGTAAATTTTCGCACTCCCAAGGTATAATTCCAATCCTTGGGCTGAACAAAGTGAACTCAGCTTTTCATCCCTTCAATAGGATAAAATTGAGAACCATACATTCTTGGAAAGTAAACATTGGGGGTTTAGAATTAGATTGGCCATTTAACCAGGACATATTCTTTGCACCCAAGGACCCTTGGTTGTAAAAATATATATGGACATTGTAGACCTTGGCCCCATAGGACTGTTGTGTTGTTTTAATTTAGATATCTTTTTATGTTAGTGAAAAATATCTGTAGTAACTTTAAAAATTTTAATAATCTTAAAATAAGACTTTTATAATCACATAAATTGTTGTAATTCTCAAATGACAAAATGTAAGTAAGGAACTTGAATTCTATAGAAGCTACTATGTTTGAGTAACCAAATGCATAAAAGAAAATAAATCATTTGATAATTTTTAGGTAGATTACATCGAATTTAGATTGTAATTTGAAATAAAATTGAATTTTTAAAGAAGCAAATATATTATCTAAATCCTTAATACTTTTTTTAATAAAAGATGATAGATTTTACAGATACCAAAAATTATGAATTTCAGTTTAAATTCTTTGATTTTAACACAAATAAAAACATTTTCAAAGAAATAAGTGTGCCTTAAAACTAGTAACCAATGATATAAAATATATTTATTAGGAAAAGTAAAAAAGAAAATAAATACATTAAAAAATTTTAAAAATTCTTATTAAATATTTCATTAAAAAATTAATTTAAGTTTATTCAATGATATTTTCTTTGAATTATACATAACCAGTGTATGAAATTAATATTTTTGCAAAACTAGACTGAGATTTAAAATCATTAAAATAAATCTAAAGGTAAATAAACTGGTGTAAAATATTATGGTAAATGAAAAATTACAGAACAGATTCTTTTTTCATAATAACAATCAATATATATGATGAAATTACTTAATTTGAAAAACACTTATGTTCCTATTTTAAAATTAAATGATTATTTTATGTGTAACTTTTCTGCCTATATCAATATTTAATATAAATATAATAGTTACATATAAAGTAATCCTTAATTAACAATCAAATAAAGTAAACCTCTAATTGCTCAATTATAAATCAAAATCGCTTTGAAAATCATGTCATTTTATTAAAAAATTGTGTAATTTATATCTATATATATTATAAAATAGAAAAATGAATTTTTTTCATTCCAGAAAAATTTTTCATATACATTTTCATCGAAAGAAATGAAGCTGTCAGAAAAACCAATTTCAGATATTATCACAAAGAATTTTTTTTTTTTTACTAAATTTCAATTCAATTACAGTTAATTTCTTGTTACATAATATACTAATTACTAAAAATTAAGGAAAAGTCACAAAAATAGCAATAAGTCTTATAAAAATAAGTCAATCTCAATGAAATTTGAATATGTTGGTAAGTAAAAGCAGCTAAACAATATGACATTATGCAAAATAGTTGCGCTTCTGGCAGAATATGTCATTTACAAGGAACACAAAGGGATGTCTCAGAACAAGGCAGCAATTGTCACTGCATGTCTGAAATTAGAAGGTTGGCATAGTAAAATTGTAATAATGGCTTCCAGGCATCATCTGACTGAACAATTTAGATGGCCAGCTGTTGGGATACTAGAGGCAAGACAAAATCAGATAGAAGTGGATAAATGACTGAAGGTGAGTACATAATTCATAAGTTTTGGCAACAATTTTTAGCCATGGATTTTGTATCCAGGTGATTCTGCCAAGGATAGTTATTATGCGCATGAAGGAATAGAACCACAACTGAACTTAGATACTCACTCATTGTAAGTTCCAGAAGTGTAGTATTCAAATCAACTGTGCATAAAGGATTCTCAAACAAGGTCTTAATGCGAGGAGACCAAACATTTGCCACAGTGATCAAACAATCACATTGTGCCATAGACGGGAACATCTGCTCACTTTGGCATGTCAACTTGTTTGACGCGTAATCAATAGAGGGCTATTTTCTTCACAATGTCTCCTGGTTTAGCCTCAAAAGTGATAGTATGCGCATTTTTATTTGGAAAGAACATGGAACTCGTTTTCATCCATCTAACATCCATGAAAGAGATGCATACCAATCAGGCAATGTCTGTGTTTGAGGTGCTATCTCTTTAGGTGGATGCACAGACCTCCATGTCTCTTGAAATGGAAATGTAAATGATCAGACCCATAGAGATAACATCCTGGATACTTATGTGTGCCTTTATGCTTGGACAATAGCTGATGCTTTCATGCTACACGATGATAGTGCGAGATCACACAAGGCTCATATCAGGGATACTTATCTTGAGCACAAAACAATTGAGTGCATGTTGCAGCGAGGTCAATCACCAGACCTAAAGTCAATAAATTCTTTCTTAATATTTAAAAAAAAATAGTAAGAACTTACTCTCAAAGATCTTGCATTAAATTGATCAGCAATACCAAGAAGAAATAAAGCAGAATCTTCATCAATCAACCGTTTGAGAGCTTCTTCAGAAGTCTGCTTCAAGCAATCAACCTGACGGAAACATATTATTTCATAAAATCGTAATTTGAGAAAATAATTTTCAATAAGTATTACACTCACTTCATAGCGATCAGATAATTGCATAAGATCTGCTAACTGCTCAGTTGTTAACTGCCCAGTATCTATTTGGCCACTGTATAAATAGTCAAGGAAAATGAAAAACAGCTCTGGTGTTGTGTCATGAATAATAATTTTCCTAAAAATTTTTGATAAAACATATATAAAAGAGATTTTAAGAAACACATACGTTGAACTAAATAATATAATGCAAGAAAAAAAAAATGCAATTTTCATTTAAAGTAAGTCATTATGTAAAATAAACAGCATCTTCTGAGTTTTAAATATATTACATTTGTAAAGTACAATGTAATATGACTTACAATAAATTTCTAAATACTGAAAATAAATAGTAATTATTTATGATTGATAATTAAATAAATATTAAACTTATATTTAACTAACAACAAACAATACTTTTTATAGTTAAATTAAAATGTATACTTCTTAAATTAAGAAGATCAATTATTTAGCACATCACTATAAATACATTTTACAAAACAGGAATTACTTACTTATCTATAGATTCTTTCATACCACTCAAAAGAGCCTTACGAAACCAATCACAGCGTGAAGCTATAATGACACAATGAGCTTTAATGATTGGATGTTTGTTCTCTGAGAGGGAGCTTTTTTGTTTTGAAGAATCAGTTGAATCTAAAAAATATAGGAATTTTTGTTAACAGCTTAGCTTTTTAAAATGATATATAAATTAAAATTGAGTGAAAATATATAAATTAAAATGACATAAAATTAAACAGATCCAACAATGAAGTAATTTTCACACTATAAGAAAATAATTAAAAATAGTATTTCAAAATGAAAAAAGTATAACATAATAACACAAGTTAATGAACAATTCAGTGAAAGTCCAATTAATTCAACTTATAGGCAATGTTAGTGTAATATATATATATATATATATATATATATATATATATTTGCATTTTAAAATTATAATCTTATGCAATTTCTTTATAAATTTTATGAAAATTTTACATTTAAATAAAAATATGACATAATAATATAACACACACACAAAATAAAAAAAAGAAAATAATAATTTTAAGAAATTACAATTGGAATCTTTTTTAAGTCAAGTCATAAATATTGTAAATATATAAAATGCAAATAGATGTTTAATAATTAATTTTTTTCATATAAATGTTTAATTACAGATGTTATAGTAAAATCACATTATAATTTTATGTGATTTTCTGATAAATTTTGAACATATTTTAGACAGAAGAGGAAAAAACCATGCTATATTTATAAAAAAGTAAAATATATAAAATTTTTAAAAACAAATACTTTAATTTATTTATAATTAAAGTCACATACAAATATTTATAATTATAGTTACATACAAATACTTATAAAATTAAAATTGTATGTATAAATAAATTTTTTTAAATTTTAATTATTTTTTTTATGAAAAATCTCATTTTGTTTTAAAAATTTCTGAGAATTTTTTTTGTATAATTAATGTTAACACAATTAAATAGATTTTTCATAAGTAGAATTCAGTTTTCTATATGGACTGCGTGAAAATTAAAATTCATAGCTTCACATGTTTTATTTTAGATAAAATACTAAGAGAAATTATATAATAAATTAATAATTTAAGTAAATTTACACTGAAAAGAAATTGAATGTAACATTAAACTTGCTATTCATAATAAAATTAAAAATATTTAAGAAAACATAATTAAGTAAATTGAAACTAAAATCATTGATAATTTCGATAGCCAAAGGAAGCAGAAAACCAGTAAAATTTGTAACTACTTCCGAATACATGAATAATTTCAAATTATCGTTGAAGAAAAACAACTTAAAAATAATATATAAACTAAAATTCAACCAATAGCTAAAAATTAAGCAATTTTTAAAAAATATACACACAACTTAATTAATCAATTATGTATTTAATAAAAAATATATTATCAATGCATAACATATTTAAGTATTACATATTATATAGATTATTTATGTATTATATATGATAATTTATATCAAATTAACTTAACTCTTCCTCTTAATTTTACTATGCACTATGTTTGTATTTTTCTATTTTCAATGAAAATTCTTAAAAAGTAGACATGTTTCTTTCTTGGGAAATTTTTTAAATGTTATTTCCTTAGGTTAAAAAGTTTAAGTATTATTAATCATTCAATTGATTTTTTATGCCTTTCCTTTTTGAATAGAATACTTTTAAAGATATTTATCATTTGTTAAGATATTTATCTTTTTAAAAAGACTAATACAAATGAAAAATATCTATAAGTATTTATTCAAAACGGAGAGGTATAGATTATCTATGTAATATATAGATAAGCTATACCTCT
>JAPDSC010027846.1:2753-19711 GCA_026290005.1 Latrodectus geometricus
CTTCAGTTCACGGGTTCGAGTTCCACAGTGGGTATAAATGTTTGTAGTTCAAGATCTACTTTAAACTGTAAATCCTGGTCCAATTAATCATGTGCAAAAAATTAAAAGGCAAACCAATAAGATAATCACATTCACAAGTGGATATTCTAACACTTGAGAGTTATTGTAATGTATAAATACATTTGCCGTTTTATATATATATATACTAGAATCCTTTTTAAAGATAATGTACATTTTCGTAGCAAGGGAAAAAATCTTAAAAATTATCCCTCACACCTTTATTGTGCATACCAAAAACAAAAGTTCAGCGTTTCTCATTATTCCAAAAGTTGCTAAAATAGGAACAAGAATTTTTCCAAATAACACTGTCCTACTACTAGCCCACAATAAACCTCTCATCATAAGGGTAATTGCTCGATTGTCTTTAACAATTAAGTTAGTTTCAGAAGTCGGTGAAAATTTCTTAGAGTTCTTCTGTCCGGGGCCATTTAAAGAATTGACAGCTTTTTCAATCAAAATCTAAAACTCAATACCTCACCAAGGAAATACAGAAGAAATTCGATACATCTGAACTGGTGAACTGTTAGAAAAAAAAATTACATCATAATTTGTAAAATTACATTCTTATTATAATAAGTATTGCATTATAATTTGTAAAATTGACAAAGTTTTGAAACTACCAATACTTTTAAAGATATACAATGTTACACTACTGAGTTTATTATCCCACGAGCATCAATAACAGTATTTAAAATAAAGTCTTAAAAATTTGGCAGTTTAGAGTGACAAATATCGAATGATTTAGCTATTTTTCATAAAAATAAAATAGATAGCAGTAAGATTTTTTTTATGTCAAATTACTTAGACAATTAAATTATAACCCTTTTAATTTAAGCTCTAAAAGTCGAACATTGTTGAAATCCTATTACCTTCCCCTCATCCTTTTATCTAAAATAAGAAATCTGAATATTATAGAAAAAAGTATGATTTTCACTGAAATTTTATTAAAACAATTTTCTTGCACTTAAATTCTAATTTAAAAATTGAGATTATGACTTAAAAAAAAAAGAGAACGATATCATATTGAAAGTGTTTACTTTCATACTAAGTTATGTATATATACATTTTTGAGTTAATATTCTAATATTAAATTAAACTATTGATAAAAATATTTTTTGCATAAGATCATTTTATCAAAAAATACTTAGTCATATCAATTATAAATATTAATTTTATGGCATTAATTGTGTTTAAGCATGTCTATATAAAAATTAAACATGACACGCATATATAAAATTATCATAAGCATTTTACTTCAAGCCAAAATGTCTGTCTACTAATTCTTTAAAAAAATTATCAAAATTTAATTTACAATTGTCGCATTACATATTGATGAAAAAATGTTACACTGTAAAGCACATTTATATTTAACTACATAAAAGTAATTCAACAGATGGCATCAAACAATATTGAAATTAAATAGATACGTATAGGAGTATGTTTTAAATTCTACATAAAAATTCATTTTCCAGCTAATAGAATTTATATAAGCAATAAATTCGCAGATTTGTAATGGTAGTTTATTGAACACTATATTTTTAATTGTTTCATTGTCATATGCATAAGAGTGGATTTGAAAATATACAGAAAAATTTTTAAATTAATGTATGTTTAAAAGAAATTTATTATTTTGAGTTTCTAAAATTTCAGATTGCATTAGCAAAAAATTTCTTTATTGGAGCAGTTTATAAAAACATTTTAAATCTTGTATTGCTAATATATATTACCATATAATACTTTTAAGAGAATATCATATGAATCTTTAGAACTAGAAAATTTGTTCTTTAAGATATTGAATGAATAAAACATTTTTCACAGCAAAAAAACTACTAGAATCTCATGTAGCAATGTTTGAGCAGATTGTCATTGAAATGATTTCAATTTATAAAATTTTAAGAAAAGCCATCAATCGTTTGAAGGTAAAAATGTTTAATTGTATGTTAGGTCTTAAAAATATAGGTTAAGATGTTAAAATATTAAAGGAAAAAAAGAAAAATCAAATAATTGAAGCAGGAAATCAAACAACTTATTTATGGTTTTTCTTAACGTGAAATTACTGATTTTTGATGATAGAAAAGTGATTATTTTAAAAAACTTATTTTATTTATTCTGACAGACTAAATTCTCTGGAGGGTTTGATGCTGAATAAATTTTAAATACTTGCAACAAAAATGACATTATGCTTAGGATATTTTCCATCTTAAACATGAAATATTTGTAAGCACTTAGTACATACCTGTATAAACTTATGTTATATGCTCATAGCATAATATGTTATTTATATTATATGGTTTTAAATAAACTTGAATGTGAAGCAAATTTTTGTGTTCTAACATTTTAAAATTGTGTTTACATAATCCAAATTATTTTATGTAACCAACTGTATTATAAATAAAGAAGGTAGATTATTTCCTATTATAGTTACTTTACTCAGCTAAGATTTAAATCTGTAAAATATGGTATATACATATACTTAAATTACTGAGTAATTTGAATAATATAATGTTATATGATTTCTTTGTTTAAAATGCACTCTAATAAAAAAAAGTAAAATAAATGGTAAAAATGTTCAAGTAAATAAGATTTCCTGAAACTTATTGAATGTCAATAATTTCCAAACTTTAGTGCTTCTTTACCATGAAATCAAACATATATATAAGAAAATATTAATTTACATCATTATTTGATTTTGTGTCATACAGGATTTTAAATTTCAAGTGAGTTATTTATGAAGATTAATTTACATAATTTAAATTCAACTTATTTGCCAACCATATATTAAACCTTATTAATCAACCATTGACAATTAAAAATTTCTTTGTACTAAGAGAATACTTCAAACTAAGAGAAACTAAATGAAACTAAATATTATGTACTTTTGAAACATATATTTGTTGTAAAAGAAAACTTAATAGAGTAAAAATTTTTTATTAATCATGAGAAATCAGTATTTGATAAATATTTAAATTAACTGTTAAACTTAAATGTTAGTCTTTGAATACTTGATTTTTGTTTATTAAAATTATACACTTTTTGTTTCAATGTTTATTTAAAATGTTGACACTGATTACAATTTCAAACACATAATTTATATGAAACTATACTTTTAAATCTTATTAAGTACAAAAATAAATGCAATCTCATCAAGCAATTAACAATATAATATTAATTTCCCAAACATTATCATAGCTGAATATATGCATGTCATAAGGGTGCAAGTGCTCTAAAATGAAAGAATGCAAATATTAAGAAACAGGATTTAAATTGTATTTTATAGATACTTGAGCAGAGAACAATATGAAATATATGACTCAAGTTATATATTTAACAAACAATTAAAAGAAAACAACAGAAGTGTGACCAACTCATTGCTTTATAAACGAATGAATTGATGTTTATTGCTATGAGCTATTTTTTTGTAGACAATATGTTTACAAAAAATACATTCAAAGGAGATCTATAGTTTAAAATGCATTCTAAACCCCTACAATACATAAGGCAGGAATAGAACCTGTGAATTGCTGAATTGAAAACCTGAGTGCTAACCATGCAATTCTCTCAACCTTTAATTTATACATTTTTGCTTTATTATTTTTTTAAAGCAAACTTTTTAAATATTAGCAACTACTTGTACAGTTTGAAAATTTAAAAACTTAAAAATATTAAAAGTATTTGTTTTTTTTAAATGACATTTTTGTAATTTTAAAAATTGGTTTAGTTGCAAGTTCTTAATCTGAAAAATATTGTATTCATTAATTTAAAAAAAAATCATTAAAAAATTTGCTTAAGGAATTATTTAAATGGAAAATTAATTAGCATAATGTTTACAACCAAAAATTGCAAAATAAGTTAAGATAAGCTATGAGTATAATTAAACTAAATTCTGTGGCACAAGATTTGCCTTTGGCATAAAATCTGTTTTCTTGACCAAGGGCTCCAGGATGCATAGCATGTATCCCAGTTAGATGGTCGGCTTAATGCCAAACCCCCAGTGTTTAATTCCCAAGTATGCTTGGTACTCAGTTTTATCGACCTATTACAGGGATGAAAGGCTGATGAGCATAGTTATGTTGAGTAATTTTATTCTTAATAAATATAAAAGTTTATACAAACTGAACTGCAAAATGGCATCAAAAGTTTATGTATAATATTTATGATAAATATGATTTTAAGAAGTAAGTTTTTAAGTACTTTCATACGGATATAAACTTTTAACTACAAATTTCAGATTACATTTAACTGAAACTTTAAGGCACCTTTTTCCATAGTCAAAAGTTATTGTCATCACGTTGTGATAAAAAGATAATAATAACAATAACATTTTTAATAATTTGCTTAGGTAGTTTTTTAAGGGGATTTAGAACACCTTCACCCTTGAGTTTATGCAAATTCTTTTATTACAAGACTGATAAATTTTGCAAGTTTTAGAACTTGCACTTACTCTTTTAAATTTTCCTTCTTACAAATTACAATTACACTGGAATAAAAAATGATACATGTTTAAACTAATAAATGGTGGAAAAGTTAATAAAATTTACATGAATAAAAATAATACATTAAAAGCAAAACAAAATGAAAAAGCATTGATAAACAAAACAAAGTACAAATATTATAAGGTAAGACAAAATACAAAATTAAAGGAACATGGGTAAAGTTTTAGGTAACATCAGTATCCAACACAATGTTAAAAAGCACAGCACAGATGATAGTCAGTCAATTTTCTTTATGTTTATTATTACATAACAACTAGTCAAAACATTTATAGATATTTCCTAAAATTAGTTTGTTTTTATTTAACAATATATTTAAAAGACAGTAATAAATAAGAATAAATATTATAGATACATTTATTTAAAAAGCAGAAGCATATTTTTCTTGTTGAATGTTAATTTAAATCAGCATATTAATTTAGTTACTGTAGCGGGAATTTAGATTTGAATGATTTTAATAACTTTATAAATTACATATAAAATTTTAAATATTAATAAAAATTAAAAAATACAATTAAATATAAAAGTGGCACAAAATATAAAAAATAAGCTAATTATTAGAAAAATTTTGCATTTTGAGAATAATCAATTCTCAATAATCAATCAATCTTAATATCATTATTTTATTACCCTTTCTTCAACTTTTTAATTAAAAGAACTCTTTACCAAAATATAAAATGGCACTTAAAACTTGTAATATGCAACACTATTTCCTTATTTAGTTTACATTCATAGATAAGCAGTATTCAATGAAATAGAAACTGGCATTACTTCTAAGAATGCATCTTACTTCAATTTCATTTTAAAGCGTATTAAATACATGGAAAGAGTCTAGATTTTATAAAAACAGTAATTTATTTATATAAGTTTGGATATTATTCCTGTACAAATTATATTGAATATGACACAAAATAAAACAAAATACATATTTGTGCAGTTCATTTTTTCATGAAGAATCTGAACTATCTGACTGGGATTCTGTTTCAGTAGGAAAAGGCCTTTTTGCTTCAAGTTTCGCCTTAATATTTTGTAGTCTTTCCAAGATGGAGGCATAGTCAAACTTGTCTCGTTTTTCTCCAAAAGGATCCTAGGAATGAAAATAAAGAGATTGCTTAATGAACCTTGATAAATGATTCAAATTTATGACGGAAAGATACATAACTGGACGGAAAGATACATAACTTTTGACAATTGTGACATACATTTTTGAACATGACTGTAACTCAATATTGAGATAAATAAATATTGCCTTTAAATAGCACAACATTCAACATATGTAGCACAGTTCTGCTTGTTTTATGTTAACCAATATATATATATTAATAAAGTGCATAATAATTGTAAAGCATTGTTCCTAAATGTATAAAGATATTATGGAACAAAACTGTTAAACAAATTGAATCTTTACCAAAACTTTCTAAATTATCTATTTTGAGAAACTGAAGTAAAAGATTACAAATTTTATTTAATGTTAGCAACAATACATAAATTAAATAAAAGTTGAAATTTAAAACAAGGTTCATATGAATAAATATACATAGTACAACTTCATTAATTCAGATTAATAGGGGATCCAGGTCATCTGAATTAATGAAAATTGAAAATACAAATTAAACAAAATAACCTATAAAATAAGCCAAGGAAAAAAAAACTACTATTTACAATAAAAACTGCAAAATTTAGAAAAAATTAATATAGTATGCACATACTTTACCTAGTATGACCTTCATCTGATGTTACAAACATCAGATGATAAACTACTTTAAACGTGATAGTCCAGGATCTTCACTAGTCACACTTGACAAGCTCACTGGTTAGAAGAAACAACTGATCTTTTGCTGTTTTATTTTAGTGATTATTTCTTGAACAATTAATTGATAAAGATGTTTTAAATGTATGGCGTAATTCATCTAAGGTCAACACACCAGATTTGACAAAAATACATTATCACACCAATTCACCTTCCATTTATACAGTATATATATATATACATACATACATGACTATCTGAGTTAAAGAAAGTCCAGTTTAATAGAGGTACTGGATTAAGGAGGGTTTATATGTATACAAAACACTCAAAAAACAATACAATCTACATAAACTTCTATATTAACCATAACTTTATAAATAATAAAAAGAATTTGCAAGTCTGCAAAATCACATACATGAGTTACTTACTAAAGATACACTTAGGAATAATTATCAAAAATATTATAATATTAAAATTGACTTAATTTGCATTTGAATATCATTTTTAGCATTTTGAAGATTAAATTTAATAATTTACAAGCAATTAAATAATAGAGTGCCCTTTATAAGATGACAGCAATTATTTTTAAGAAATAAAAAGATTAGCATCATTGGTATTCAAAGTTGATGTTTAATAATGAGTATAGGATTCCTAACTTAATAAAGCAAACTACAATATATATATAACCACAATATAGGATTTTGGATAGATTTTATAATCTCATTTATTAAATTAAATAAAGAAAAACTTACATTCATAAGTGTTTTGGATAGATGTAGATTAGCCTTGGCACTAGACTTATAGTAGTCATAAAACTCTGGAAACGATTTTTCCATGACATCTCTAAAATATAACATATTATTTTCCTAAATTTCTTAATTATTCATGCTTTCAAATTATGAATATTCTTAAAAATAAGGCTTTTTTTTACAGTATATATGTGAAAAGAAAAAATAAATATAAGAAAATGGATTAAATTAAATTATTAAAAATAGACTTTCATAGTTTTATGAGGCAAAAACTAAAAATATATATATATATATTTTTATCAAACTAAAATCTATGATAAAGACAAAGTATCGTTCATGATTTGACATTGCTGATTACTTTTAATTGCATAATTTTTAGTAAAAATCAAAACATAATTTATGATTAAGTGTTTATTTTTTAAGACTTTAAAGTTTTAATTGTATCACTTTAATTAAGCAAATAGTAAGTTCATTAAGCACAATAATCCATTAATAAATATAAAAATGAATACAGAAACACGCAGAACAAATGAGAAAGAAAAAAATCCTAATAATTATTGTAGAAAACAATAAGATAAATTTTAAGATTTAACAAGCAATTATTTAACTAAATTTGTATTAAATAGTAAATATTGGTACTTTTTCTTAATAAATAACAGATTTTTCAAGGAAATATTCACAATTTTTGCAAAATAGATATATTTGACTTTAAAAAGTCATTTATATTATTCTCATTGAGTTTTAACCTAAAAGTTATTTTAAAATATAAAACAGCCTAGATAAAATTTCTCCATAAAAAATTAAAAATTGGTCGTGAGAAAATGCAAAAAAATATTTCAATTATAAAAAAGTACTTTAGTTGAATATCCATTACAATAAAATAGAGAAGAAATCAAAATAAAATTTATATAACAAGCACATTATATTTTACCTGAGGGGTTGAGGACAGTTTCTGGAATCACCTGTATTACCCTCTAACATATCACATACAGCTACTCGCAAAGTTTCATGTTTTATTATTTGGTTATATCGTAAGCTGTCACCAGGATTCCTTTCCTATATGATAATACAAATAATTATACAATAATGGACAACAAATCATACAGGCCAAAGATGAAAAAATATGATTGAAATTATAAAAAGGTAGTATCTAAACACATAATGTACATAATCTATTCAAGGAAACTTAAATTATTATAATTCACTGTTATTTTATTAGCTAATTTCAACATTAAAAATAATTATTCTTAATAAATTACTATTTTTGCTTTAATAAGTAAATAATAATTTATTATCGCATTTATGAAAATTCAAAATTTGTCCCACTGAAAACCAAAGCGTGGCACCTAATTCTTTACAGCTCTACAGAGTAAATAATAATTTACTTTTTTCTTCTTAAAAATATGTAAAAAACTATAATTTTAAAATTATTTTCACTCCTAAAATTGTTAAGTACTTTTATTTAAAAAAATAATAATTAAATCTTATAAAATTAAGCACCTTATATACTTCACATCAAAACTTCAACAAAAATATAAAATAAATTCAAGCTGTTAAAAAATCTGATTGAGATTAAATTAAAATTTATCAGTATTAATATAAATATTTACTGAAAATACCAGAGTTTATGTATAATGTAACCTGTACAAAATATTCTTATATTTGGAAAAAAATTGATACACAATTGTAATAAATTTTGCTTTAATTTGATAAAACCAATTTATCTTTTTAAAAAATGCATTGATCTAATGAATATGATAAATATTTCAATTATTATTATTATTATTCTCAAAATTTTAAATTAAAAAAACTATATCAGAAAACATTAAAATCTATATCCTTTCTATTGATCACTTGGTTTTCTTGCATTTCTTTCCAATTTTTACAAACAATTTCATAACTAATTGCTGATTAACATAAATCATTAAGCAAAAAATCATTCAAGTGGATGTTTGCATGATAGACTATTCTGTCTGTGTTGAGTAATAAGATTTTAGTTTACTTTTATGTTTCATTATAAAAAATATATATAATAAACAAGAAAGTAGAAAATATAGCTAATCTAAAAAAAAAATTATTCTATAAGTTTTTAAGTACAAATTTATTAAATATTAGCTTTTTCATTAATTTAATATTAAAAATTGATAACTTGATACTGATTGTACAATCTACAAAAAGTAAACCAAATAAAATAAATAAATAAATAATAATAATAAAACTGAATTCTGTGATAAGGGGAAAGGGATACTGAGTCCTGATCACTTTCTTTATCTCAGGACTAATTCAACAAATATGTACAATTCAAAAAGAATTTTATAAAATGTTGAACTGAAGGCCAGAGCACTTAAAAAATAAAAAATATAACGTGCCTTGAAATAAATCAGATTCAAAAATATGATATTTTCTAAATTTATCAGTATTGGTACTAATAAACTACAATTTATACTTTTCTTTAAGTCAAATAAATGGTATAAAGTTGTGGATAACTTCATAAGATATACTACAAGAAAGTATCAAAGTTTGATTTGTTTTGTATGTTGTTCAATAGTTAATTTTTGTACATGAGGGCTAATTAGACTAAGGCTACAGTTTAAAGTGAATTCTCAATTACTATGAACATCTATGTCTTCCAGTAAAGATGATCAACCAAGATTAATGTAATTACACCATATTGAAAAATTGAACAAATATTTTTACATTAATTCTAGTAACTTCAAGAATATAATTGGACTTTATAGTGGTATTACATGACACATTATTCATAAGGTAGAACATTCAAACACAATAGAAAATTAACTATTAGGTTAATAATCACTAAACTTATTCAAAATTGGCCATGTTTAGTAAGTATAAAATAAATTATACAATCTTCTTACTAATTAAATAGAATATTAGTTTCTTTGATACTTTTCAGAAATATTCTTGTAAGAATTGTTCGCTTGCAACTAAATGTGATTGCAAATGAATGGAAGAATTTGATATATTCATGAGTACGTATCCTTGAGCATGATTTAATTTTTCACACTCCAATCTCTCTCTCCGTTTTTATCAAATCCTTAGTTACTATATACATTAATCTTATGAGAACTAAGATTTCTCTATTATATAAAATATGCTAAAACTAAAACTTCACTATTATATATCTTCTACAAAAACTAAAAAATTTAAGAGCAGCAAATAATGCAAAATGTTTGATTCGAATAAAAAAATTAAAATTAAAAGTAGCACTTTTTATTTAAATTTAAACTAAGCTAAAAAAAAATAAGAATTAAAAAATCCTTACTTTTTCAAAACCTGGTTCATTAAAATATGGCTTTTCATTCATTAAAGATTGAATGGACAGGAGAACAGTAGATAAACTTTGAGCTGGACTCCAAGATGGACCAGACCAAGTTCTAAAAATAAGTTACACACAATAAGCTAAAATATATTCAAACTATACACAAAACTGGGGAGCATTTTTTTTTAAATATTTTTTACTGAAATAAGTTCAAATATGATTTTTACAAAAATATATTGGATAAATTTAGTGCATTAGAAATAATTTCTAAATAAACTATATTTCAAAAGAGTGCAAACATAGTAAAATCACTGAAAGTGTAATTTATAATTATGAAAAGATGTAACATACTATTATTTTCTTAAATTTAAGTATTATCTTTTTCTCTATATAACTATTCTTGACCAGTATGAAATCAACAATACATGAATGCAGTGTTACTCCTTTATCAAAAATATATATAATTTAGCTTTTGAAACATTGTGATTTAATAACTACTGTCTTAAAATGTTAAGTTAGAAATAAATGAAAATATTATTGAAAAATAAAGTATTTTTCAATGTAACACAAATAATCAATACAATATATTTCATATGTAATAAGAAATGGATTTAATGGGATACAAAATTTTTGAAAGATTGATACAGAATGAAAAAATAAATTCTGATAAAATTATCAAACTACATATATAGCAAAGAACAAATTACTGAAAACATAGTGTTTTATATATACTAAAAAGTTTCATGTTTGGAACAGTGTAAACAAAATTATATTGAAATATCATTTGTTCCTGTAGATTTCTTAAAACAATAATGCAGAATAAACAATTGAATGACTTGGCAGTAAAAAGATAATTTTATTTTATAGAATTCAGAATTATTAAACATAGGGAAACAAAATTTTAAATTATTATATTACTACACAGACATGTTTTAATATAATATTATTTTAACTAATATTCAATAAATAACTAATATTGAATAAAATTAAATAATAGACAAATTTCTTTTTAGCATTAATTTTTTATATATTTTAATTTATGAAAAGATTAGTGGCATTTAAATAATTCAAACAATACAATAAATCAATAAGAAATTAAATAAGAATTTTTTTTATGTAAACAACTTTATGTAATTGTACTTGCAGTCAGATAAAAAGTATTTTTCTAGTACTTTTTCATTTTGATTGCATAAATCTCGCCAAACCAACATTTTCAGCAACACATGGTATTTAGATGAAATTAAATACACGATTGTCTGTAACAACAAATTTATGTAAAAATTATAGCAGCTTAGCACAAAAAGTCTTTTTAAAAAAAGTTTAAAAGCATGAATTTGTAGCTGGAATTTCTAAGCACTTTAAAATAAAAAGAAATTTAATGTTGGGTTGCAACAAATATACCATTTAAGCTACACTACGAAAATGAATTTTACGTAAGTTATTCTGACTTATTTCCAAGTCACAAATTATATAATATAACATAAAATAAAAGAAAATTTTAAAATAAAGAGATGAGGAGGCAAAAACATGTTTAGTATGATTGAAATAATAATTTTGTGATAAGAAAGTATGGAAGGAAGGTTCACATGCTCTTCATAGGAAATCAGTGAGAAAATTGGTTGTTCTTATTGTATTATAAAATTCATTCTTATATTTTAAAATCTTATAAATTTATGTATATTTTCCTAAACAATAAAAAAGGATAGTAATATTTTAATTAAAAACTGTATCATTATTTTATGCCATTTCATACTTCACAAAAATAACAAAGCATATTTTCAAAGCACCTTTTTTTTACTGAAATGAATGATCAGATAAATATCAGTATTACCCATAATCGAAACATTAGTGTCATCTTTTTGCACACCAATCCATTTGCATTAAACAAAATCAAGAGTTAAAAAAGACAATCGTAAAAAACGCAATTGCATGCTTCAAAATTTATCTATAAATTACAAGCTATGCCAATTCATGCAGTAAGTGAAGCTTATGTGGTTGCTTACAGTTATTTATAAATTTAAATTTAAACTTAAAAATCTTAAAATTTGTCATAACATTTTAACAAATTGTCAAAATTCATTAAAAATTTAATATAAATTATCTTAAATATTTTTATTATCAAAAAAATAATAAATAAATAAAAATTACCTCCTTCAAAATCATTTATTACAATAAATTACTACTTAAAATTTCTGTTTGCACAAAAATATTATTTAATGTGTCTTTTAAAACCAATTCAAATACAAGTTTCAACAGTGACAAATCTGGTGTTTTATATTTTAAAATATGAATTTAAATAAAGAGAGAAAGTAATACTGTATTTGATATTTATTAAAAAATAAAATACTGAATGGTAATCAATATTTTTTTTCTCTCTCTTCTTGATAAAGATTATTCTCTTGAAAATGCAGTTTGTCACTTAAAGTGAGGAATAAACATTCATCAATTCTATAATTCCACTTTAATATAAATATATTTTTAAAAGAAAATGCAAATTTTTTTTACAAATAGTATTAACTTTTTATAATGCTCTAAAAATATTTGCTTAAAATATGGTATAAACTAAAGTTAAATTATTGAAATTTCAAGTAATGTAATAAATAGTCAAATATAATTGAGAAAAAATATTTCATGTACAAATTATTTGCCTATTAACATAGTTATGGATCAATATCAATATAGCAAACTTTGGTACAGGAAATTTAAAAAAGATGCAAAGGAGAATGATAAAATTCTAATAGTTAAGTTATGCAACTTAATAAGTTTAACATGAGAAATCAATAAGAAAGAAAAATTTGGTAGATTTATAATATTGAGAAATATTCAATAAAATATTTTTCATTTAAGCAAGTTTTTTTCTATTTAAAGAATAAGCATTATAACATCTTTAAGCAATTACACATTAAAAAATTACATATTTAAATTTCATACTTAACTGATTAATATGTAAACAGTAAAGAAAGAAAATTATTTGTGAATAAGTGGAAATACACACACACACATATATATATAATGTGTAATTTTTTTAATATATAATTAAGGTACTATTTATTACTAATATTTTCACTTTAATTTATAAATTGTCTAAAATTCGGTATTTTGGAAATTTTTCATTAAAGTTAGTTAAAATAAATTAATACTTGAGTTCAATTTATAAATCTAATCGCAATTATAAATTAAATTAACATATAATACCTACTAAACAAAAAATAGATTATAGATTAATCAACTTTCTATTTTGATAATATAGTTGATTATTATTAGAATACAATTGAAATTTCCCAATTTTTACCAGCAACAAATTAATTATATTTTCTAATACTAAAATATAAATATAGCCATATTACTAGAAAAAGAAACAATGAAAATTAAAAAGAGCAATATTTAAAACAAAAAAGTACATGTTAGCAAAACAAAAACATTAAAGCCATGCACAAAAAATAAATAAAATTCTCATGCTAGTAAGCTGTTTTGAATATTTGTACAACAAAACTTGACTATCAACATATATTTAAAGTTTTGATTTTCTGAAAAGGAATAAAGCAAAAATACAATTTTTATATTATTCAATATGTGATATGGATTAAATGATATATTTTATACTGAATTTAATGCCTTCAAAGTGAGGGACAAAAATAACCTGTTCATGTATGATGAGTACCATATATAAAAAGGTTTTGTATTAATGAGAGTCTAATACATAAATAAATTTTGAGTAGATGTATATATAATACTTATTTTTCACAGTTAAATTTAACACAATTATTTCTAAAATTATTAGTTTATTAAAAATCATACTTTTCCTTTTTAAATTATTTAAATGAATAATTAAAATTTTTATTACAAAATGTATGACTTTCAAATCTTTATTTATTATTAAACAGATTTTTAAGTTGTGTTCCAAGTTGAATTTATATCATAAATACAATGGCTCCACACACGAAATACATATAAATTTCATTCATATTTATATTATATTTTTCGTATATTTGTATTAAGTATTAAAAAAGCAATTATTTTTTTCCTAAGCCAAGAAACCACAGACTATGTATAGCCCAACATAAATCTGTTAATCATGTTGTCAGTTTTGAAATGGAAATTCTTCAAACAGGTATATGTCAAAAAGTGTTTAAAATCCATTGTCTCCAATACAGAAAAAGAACTTTGAAATTAATAAGCAATATCACATTGTATTGGCAAAATATTAATAACTAGAACTGTTATACATGTTAGTTCAATTCAATACAAATGGATTAATAAACAAATGATGCAATAGACTCACCCCAAAATGCTTAAGCACACTTTTCCATTCTTATACAAATTTGGATTAAAACGTACTTTTCCTTCTCCAGTTGTCATTATTTTAACTCGTGGAGGCCTTATAGGGTAATCAGGGGGGCATCGCATTAATAAATAAAAAAATCCTCCTTCATATGGAGTATCAAATGAGCCTGTTAATAAAGCGTGAATCTGAAAAAAAAAAATAATAATAATTTTAAAATTTAGCTGCAAAACTAATAAATGTAAAATTTTTTTTACTTTATTTCTTTAGAAGTAAAAATAAAGGAAAATACCTCATAGTAAAGAAAATCAAAATAAAAGTTGAACATTAATTTGTTAAATTCGAAAATCAAAATTTATAAGCATCTATTATTTGAATCCTTTATCAAAGAATGAAACATTAGTTAAATTTAAATATTTCACCTCATAATACAATAAAATGCTTATAACAAATATTTTCAAAACAATAAATAGCCTAACTACACATAAAAACAAAATTTAATAAAATAAAAAAAAAAAAAAAAAAACATGAGTTTAATTATATTTAACTTAATAATTTTAAATTTTCATTGCAATTATATTCTTAAAAAGAATATTTAAGGAATTATCCCATGATGGAATATTCAAACATGTCACTAAATTTAATGCAAATAAGTATTTATGTATAAATTTTATTTATGATGAAAAAAATGTAAGGTGTCAATCAGAATAATGATAAAGTCATATATTTAACTTAATCATAAAAGATCACTCAATAAGATCATAATGATCATGTTTTATTTTAAACATCAAATATCTAACAAGACTTTCAAAAGATAATTTAGTTTGAAAAAATAAACATTTTATGTTGAATTTATATAACTTATAAAAATTGTTTGTCTTATGTTTTATATAATTAAAAAAGTGTTAGCTTCAAAATCTTTTCTAGTAGACACAAAATAGAAAATTAAATTGATAACTCTAAATGTAACAAAATGAATGAAATTAAGTCTTCATTTGAAATTGAAAATAATTTTAAAACTGAATGTTAGTCATCAACTTATGTTTCAGATTTGCAAACACTATCTTTCAAAAAAATATAATAATATAATTACAAATAATTTATAAGCAATACAAAAAAAAATATCATGGGTGGCTCAAAGAAAAAATTAATTATCTTATTTATATCCTACAAAACTATGATAACATTTCTTTGCAGAAAAATTTATCAGGTATGTAACTTATAACCAAATAGAATTACATATACTTGGCTTAATTAGATAATATATCAACATATCTTTATCAAATAACAAATTTATAGAATAACACCACAGAAAAAATAAATTTTTAATTATTAATCATAACCATATTTAATTTTATTACTTAAACAAAAATTATTAGATTTTTTTTTAACCAAATTTTAAAATTTGGTAATTCTAAATTAAATTTATGAAACAAAGCCATTTCTCAGAAACTCTTTAATGTATAATCAATGACAACTAAATGTACCTAAAATAAATCCTGCAGTGAAGGAAATATTTAATAAAAATATTTTAAAATAACATATGTCACTAAATTTACTAAATTCATTAAAGCAGTTTTAAGTAAGCTAGAAGACCCAATAATATTGATACAATACACCATGAGGGCAGACAAAGACATAATCCAAAATAAAATGAAACGTTTCTTGTTTTTAATATAAAAGTTTTATAGAAATCATCATATCTCAGAAGAAATTGAGATTTTTCTTTGAATTTTTCATTTACAAAGATTAATTTATTTCAACAATTAATTTTTTAATTGTTATTATTTAATTTAATTTTTTTCACTTTACAAAGATTATACTAAATTGCAAATAGGCTCGATTTAACTGCGCAAAATCCCTCAACTAACTATAATATGAAGAATAATGATAAAGTTAAAAATAAACTATCAACTTGCTTAAATACAATTTTTCAGAATAAACAATATTGTGGTCTCAAATGAATTTTGAAGCATTTAAGTAAGAGAAATGTGGCAGTCTAAAAACAAACATTTGGTTGCTTAAATCCTTGAAAAGGGGTTTCAACTGAAATGAAAAGTAGAAAAGCAACAAGAGAAAAACAGTCATTATGCTGGCATAAATATTACATTAACAATCACAGATACAAAATTATCTTAAATAATGTATTGTCTGAGAAATATGTGATTAGAGAATACACACACATAATTTTTTATTTAGCACAATCTCTAATGTTTTCAACATAATTTATAAAATCATGGTTTACATTATTTTAAAAGTTCTTTTTATTGCTATATATATATATATATATAATCAATGAAAACATCATTAATTTTACATTATGAATACAGGAAAATGAAACTTTTTG
>JAPDSC010027858.1:4140-16410 GCA_026290005.1 Latrodectus geometricus
TTATTGTTTTAAAAATATAATATTGTTGCATATTTTAAGAATGCAGAGGGTGGTATTAGTTAGCTGTAAACACATTATAAAATTAAGATATTATAAAATATTAAAATGAAAAGTATAGCAGTTTTTTTTTCAAAATGAGATTAAATTTGAGCCACACACAGAATATAGAAAATTCACTTTTCTTTGGGCCTCTCGACATCGCCAACGTCTTGTTAAAAGCACTGTTTATTAGGTTGTAAGGACGAAACTCACGGTAAAACATCCTAGCAGGCATGCACGAAGAAACACAATATCCACTTTCTCTAAAGTAGCTGAGATCGAACCCGGAATCTTCCGCACTGAAAAGCTGTGTCCTGCACTATATCGTGGTCATTTCAAGGTATAAATGTGTAATTTTAATAAGCTACGCTTTTAACCAAAAATATTTTGCAATGGTGAACGTATGGAAAACATATATTTGCGCAGACTGTTATTTTTTAAAAAAAGCTACTTTTCATCATAAACATTTTGATATTAAAAGAAAAAGACATGCGCTCATTTAAAGTAGTAATTAATGGCAGCCATGCATCAGCATTTTAAACCAAGCGCTCCGGCTTTTGATTTCACAGTCCGTGGATCCGGTTTTCATCTCGGGCGTTTCTAGTAGATTTGAAACTGTTGGTACCAAGAGTCCGGGGATATAATAAAAAATGATAATAATAAACTAATTAAATAAATAAAATAATAATTACCGTTGAGCGAAAACTAAATAAGATTTACAGCATTTTATTATTCATGAAGATGTATGTTATGATATACATCAATAAATTTAGTAGGAAAGTAGAATTAAATAACAAACTAAAAACTCCATCATTTTAGTTTTAAAGTTTTGCCTTTTAGGTCTAGAGACCAGCATTCTTTTATTTAGAATCAATACACCCTCAAACCTGCGATGTATGAAAATTTCAATCCAATCGCAATATAAATTGATAAAATCATCAATAAAAAATGAAACAGTTTAATCGGCCATTTAATTTTTCATATGTATTTCATCATACAACCCCTATAACTAGATTTGTGTATCCAGGTGTTACTAGTTTACTACTGAATGTGATTCTTCTTACACATCCTTCATTTAAAATCATTGCGATAAGTTCGCGCTTTCCTCAGTGGAATAGCTTCGTGTCTTGATTTGGTTAAAATCAATTCCTATTGACGACATTAGTGTGACGTCATATCCACAACTGTTTCCAAACAAATACAATGTAAGCATTTGTTTAATATGAGTGCCTTCTTGACAAACTTAGAGATTTTTGTTTGCCTATCGATTTTATTGGTGATTTTTGTTGGCACAGAACAATAAATTGTTCTGTTGCAACCAGAATACGATTGGATTTTGCCCAGCGTGGTGATTAACTGTGACTACAATTTGGCGAGAATCAAAGGTTAAGCAAACAAAAGGTTAAAAGTTTTAACAAACACGTTATCCTTAAATAATGAATATCAATTTCAAAAATAACAATTTAAAAATCTATCACCGAAGTCTATGGCAGTTTCAATGATAAATGGCGCTTAACAGTAAATGTTTGGAAACAATATGACGTCACAACTAATGTCGTCTATTGAGATCATGTGTACGTCACTTTATTTTACTTATAATTGGTCTGTGAGTGAAACAAATAATCGTTTTCACCAATCATACTGACTATACAATTGTGTCCACCCTTCAAAAATAAGTCAATGTGTCAGTGGGATGAGCTCTTCAGTGAGCAGTTGGAAAGAAAATGTTGGCCAATACATTTTCTTTCCAACTGCTCACGTGGGATGGAATATTTTATATAGTATTGGAGACTTGTCTCTCTTGATACCGCTATTAAAAACAAACACTTATGAATCATTACGTGAAGATAAATTTATTTCATGTAGCATGTAAAGCACATTAATATTTGATTGTTTATGCAAGCAATAAATAAATCATAAATCTACTTTATGGTTAGTTTAAAACGGCAAGGACGATTTACATGTTCTTATATAATTGACTACAATTTGGTGAGAATCAAAGGTTAAGCAAACAACAGGTTAAAAGTTTTAACAAACACGTTATCCTTAAATAATGCATATCAATTTCAAAAATAACAATTTAAAAATCTGTCATCTAAGTTTATGGCAGTTTCAATGATAAATGACGCTTAACAGCAAATGTTTGGAAACAATATGACGTCTATATATTTTGTAAGTTCTTGAGTTTTCTAGGTAAGAATTTATTATGCGGTCTTGATTCACAGCTTAAAAAGTATTTAACAGTATTTCGAAGACTTTTTCATAACTGTACTCGTCAATTTTATCCACCGAGCAAAAACTGATTTGAGTGCGCGCGCACACACACAAAAATGTTCCTCTTTTGTACAACGTTTAATGAAACTGTAGCTTTCTTCATTTGACAATAGAGGTTGTTACAAGGACGCACCGATTCGGAACACTGTTGTACTCAATGAATGACCCTGAAAGCTACCGGTGACCCAGGCCTTGAAATTCAGACCTTTCAGGCCCGCGATCTGAGCCCTTGACCTACTCCACCCCTGCGTCCGACTGTGAAGATCACCTTGTCTGCCCCACATCGATCCACTCCGGCCTCAAAATCTCGCCGGTGACCCCGCTTGTCCACAGAAAGAGGTAATCGACACAGAGAGGACACTTATTTTCATGGTCACCCTGGGTTTATTTTTAAGGAGTTACACAATTCTATATTTCATTTATGTAGGTAGAAATTCGTGTTTTCGACTCCAATGATGCGTTTCTCAGGCCAAAGTACGTTTCGTTAACATAATAAAGGCCACGTTTACTTTGATATCATGGTTGAATGCAAAGAAAATACCATCTTTTTCTTGTCAATGAATAACGAAGCACCAGCCCTTGTAGAATTACTAGTTTGCTTGATTTTCTTACAGCTATCCCATTTTATTTGTAATTATATTCTGTAAACACAAAGTCGAAAATTTTTAAGAAATGTGTCAGCAATTTTATTTTTTATTGCATATTTCAGCAAAAAGTAATGAAGTAAATTAAATTGTACGTTACTTTATCCTCTTATACGTCATAGAGTTTTTATGAAATAGTAATCCTAATCCTTACATCGTTAGTTGCCACCACCTTAATGATATTGTTTTGTTGGACATTCGTCCTTTAATTCTTCTTTGCATGATTTTTTCTTTATTTGTGAAATAAATCAAAATATAATTCATGTTTAAAATTAAAGGAAAAATGGTTAAAAAAAATCTTAGTATATATTTATTGCATAAATTTAGCAAAAAACATTATGATGGAATTTTTCATCATCACGCAAAGTTAGATGATTAGATTAGTACTAAATATAGTAAAATAACAGAAACAAAATGTTACAAACCTTTCTTCCACTCATTTTTACATTTTAGCAATAGAAACTCAAATATAATAAAACAAATTAAAAAATAAATCATACGTTTATTGCAACTACAACAAACAGCGGAATAACAGCTTTAAGCTCGTTTCACTGATAATGATACTTGTTTATTTTTGACAGCTATGATTCATTACATGCAATGGACATTAAAAAGGTATCCAAACACGATCCACTTAAAGTGAACTTGTTCTTTTATATAATTTTCGGGCATTCAATGTTATGATGGAAATTTCCGTCACTATGCAAAAAAGGGTTAACAGAAATTCCCTCTCACATCAAATCTGCTTTTGACCCTTGATCTTCAGATTCCGGTTCTTTTTGAGGAAGAAAGAAAACCTGTTAAGATTTACGGGTTACCGACACTAACTTTCTCCCAAAGTTGTTCTTACAATTTTACGCAGCAAGATAATCTTTATGAATGAACTGGAAACAAGTGAAAGTTGAATTTTTTAGTACAGTTGGACTATGTTTTGCTTTTTTATTAGCTCAACCATTTCTTAACATTAAACTTTTAGAGGATTTTTGGAAAGAAAATGTTATGAATATAATTTTTAACAGTTGATTCTCTAAAATTATAATTTATATCTTTTGTTAGCTAATAAGGACGATTATCGTATTTATTGCATTTTTATTAACATTAAATTTTGTAAATAGAGCATATTTATGCTATTGCAGGAGGTTTTGTAAAAGTGCTCTAGAGTCATTAGATTCTAACATTATTAGAACTAAAGACCAAATCAGTTATTAGAACCCAGGAAGCGACATAATTGAAATATCTTTCAAAATGAAATTCTTCGCATAAAAATTGTGTAATTATTTTCAATCTTATTGACGTAGCGTCACAAAAGTTATTCAAAAAACAACCTAATAGGAATATAATTTCACTATGAGAGATATAGACAACCACAATCACATTATACAATACTAATTCTCAACTACGGAGAATTATAAAAACATTTAATTATACACACAGATTTTATAGTGGAAAAATCAAGTCAACTTTTGAATATTCAATTAATAAAGTTTGAATAATTGAAAATCACTGAATAAACGGAACCAGTATTTGATAGGATTGTATCCAAGTATTTGATAGCATTAAAAACATTGCAATTTATATTTCGTTAAAGATTATGTTTTGCTAAAGACCTTCATCCAGCATAGGGGATGGGTCACTTAATGCCATTTAATATATCTAGGTCGGAGAGGTCTTTTGAAGGTCATGAGAGGACACAAGGTGCCAGGTGATTTTGGAGTGCTGAATTTCAAGGGTAAACTGAGGGTCAAACGGACAAATAACTCGGCCACGGCAACTCAGATGCTAGAACGATTCGGGAAGACATTTTTTGGAGCTAAAAATGAAAGTAAGTCAAAGATGAATCTGTAAGAGAAAGTCATCAGTCTCTATCAGCATGTAACTGACAACTGGATAAAGGGTTTAACCCTTCTTTGCATGATTTTTTCTTTATTGGTGAAATAAATCAAGTTGATATAATTCATGTTCAAAATTAAGGGAAAAATGGTTAAAAAATCTTAGTATATATTTATAGTATAAATTTAGCAAAAAACAATATGCTAAAAATTTCCATCATCATCCAAAGTTAGATCATTAGCTTAATACTAAATAGGAATAAAAGAGGAAAATAACACGTGTTACAAACCTTTCTTCCACTCATTTTCAATTTTTTAGCAATAGAAACTCTAATATAATAAAACAAAATTATAAACGAAATCATACGTTTATTGCAACTACAACAAACAGCGGAATGAGACAATTTTAAGCACTGATAATGACACTTGTTTATTTTTGACAGCTATGTTTCTTTTTATGCAATGGACATTAAAAAGGTATCCAAACACGATCCACTTAAAGTGAACTTGTTCTTTTATATAATTTTTGGGCATTATAGGTTATGATGGAAATTTCCACCATTATGCAAAGAAGGGTTAACATGTAATTACATCAGCACTGGTTATATATACTGACATCAAACTATCTCTCTCTCTCTCTCTATATATATATATATATAACTTAAATATAAAAATTAAGACACGTTTCTTATTAATAAAATTTTTTCATTATTTAAATTTAACATAGGTTTTCACTCTATTTTTTATTAAAATTTAAGATTCTATCAGTGTTTCATTCAACTCCTTTTTCCAATTCCCACATTTAAATTAATTATTATACTCCAAACAATAATTTAGTTGCTAATAATAAATAGCTGAAATTCAATGCATACTTATATAACGCGACGCTAAAAATCCCGTGCTTTGTGGAGAAACCTCCATTTATTGTAAAAGGATGCCAATCGATGTCAACACACGGGCTATGATCACCCGGAAATGAAAGTGAAGGCCACTCAGAAGAGGAAGCAACAAGCGAAGGTCAGTGGATCGCTTCTTAGGGTGAAAATTTGAGGCCATTTAGACAGTACAGCAGCCGTCCCACATAAAATTTGACCTGGTTTCTCGAATCGCGACCATGAATCACCTTTCGCACACCCACGGATTAGAATAGACTCGACCACACACGGAAAGTGAAAGGAAAGGTCGATAAGGATAGGTGAAACCATTCGACATTTGAAAAAATATATATATATATATATATATATATATATATATATATATATATATTGAACGATTCCAAATGTTCCATTTTAAAATAGAATTCACATGTTTACATAAGGGGCTAATTTTTATAAAAAAATTTATTTTTCTGTCACTCAAAGGTCATATACCCGAGACATAATTAGAGCAGGATCTACATTCAAAGTGGACCACTCCAAGCTCAGGAATGCGAACTCATAAGCTGTTGAATTGAAGGCCAATTAACGGGTAAAATATGTTCACAGCTATGCAATTTTATTTTTCTAAGAATCCACTAGACAAGACATTCATTTTTTGCTTCACCGGCCTGTTAAAAATGAATGCATTAGAGCTGATGAACTGAAAGGCTTTCAAAGGTAGGAACAGAGCCGGCGCTAGCAGCTTCGCCGCCCCGGGCAAAGAGGTAAAATGCCGCCCCTTTATAACAAAAATTAAAAGAGATAACCTAAACTCTTTCCACGATTAATGGTAAAATAAAACGAGTAAAAAAATTGCAAATATCAGCAATGTTGAAGTTTTGATACAATTTTCGACAAATTAAGACACACGGTTAAAAATTCTATTATTGTGTCCCTTTGATTAAATTATAAAAAAATTATTTCTTTAAGTTTTAAGCTATTTTTAAGTGGGAATTTCTTATGCTTGTGAGTTTTCTTGCATTTCAAATATTTTGACATTTCAAATAGTTAAAAGTTCATACATTATTAATATATATATGGTGTTTATTAAACATGTGCCAAAAATTCAAGGGTTTGTTCCCTCGACTATTCTAAGAATATTTTGTCCTTTGATAATTTTTGTGAACTCGCTTTGTTTCGAAGATACAGGGCGAACATAGTTTTCGTCAAATTCATTTTTACAATTTTTAAAATCATTAAATTTCTTGCATTCTTATTCTAGCTGGAGGTCATTATTTTCAACACTTCTTGTAGATTAAAAAACTTTACCTGTAATTTTTGGTAATAAAATGTTGTTATAATGTCAAAAAATTTGTTCGCCCTGTATCTTCGAAACAAATTTTTGCAGTATGTTTAAAAAACATCCTGTATATATAAAGGTCGTTAGGGGTTTGATTCCAAATATCTTAATGCATAAAAATATGATTCATTTTAAACCAAAAAGTTTAGTATATCATGGGTCAAAACTCAATTATTTTAGAAAGAGAAAATGCTTAAAAGTTTGAGAAATTTAATTTTAGGGCCAATTTGCCGCCCCGGGCAAGGCCCGGCTTGCCCACCCCTAGCGCCGGCCCTGGAAGGAATAAATCCAATAAGATTTTCCTCTTGCGATGTCATAACATTAGAAAAGCAGTATTTTGTAAGTGGTGCTTTTCTTTTTCAAAATATCCTTCATTTGTAGCCTCCTTAGAGAACAGTATTCTGTCATTAAACTAGAAGTAACCGGATCAGTGACCAAGTATTCGATCACAAGAAATTGCGTAACAGGAGCTATTGTATACACATTAAGGATGTATTATGTTATGAGGAGAGGAACAAAGGGAAAAAGAGTGACAGGCTTATAACACTAATTGCTATTACTTTAAAAGTAATCAACATTTGTTTTGCTAATATCTCTATCAGAGGTGTTTTATTGAGTGTATATGGGGGAGGCACCGGAACAGTTGGGTCAAAGCAGGACATCAAAGGTGACTACTAGGCCACGAGACTGCAAACTCGAACACATGTCAGGAAAGGAGGATAATATGGTCAGCATCTGGGTCGATAATCCTCATATTATGCTCTGATCTCATTTCTCACTTCAAATGACATATTTCTAGCATAACCATCTCAGTTTATTTATCATTTCTTACAACACTGTGACCAGAATTAACACACATACATAGAAGCAACTTACAACATCGTAAGCGGAGATATTCTTGTTACATTTTTGCACAGCATTTGTCTTTATTTACAAGTCGTTGATGTAGATTGATTTTCTAACAAATTAAAACCACGCTCGCTTTTCAATGATTTCATTTCTATTATTATTTTTAGACTCTTACGGCTGATCAGGAACTTTACCATGTGTAGGGCAGTATTTACTAAAACTTTCTCGTTTTATTTATTAAAATGTTTATAAAACAAACAATTCACAGAAGCATTCAAAAACGATATTAAGAAATTGATGAAAATTTATTACAATGAAATGCTTAAAATTATTTGATTTCCAAAGAATTGACGACATTAGTGTGACGTCATATTCACAACTGTTTCCAAACAAATACAATGTAAACATTTGTTTCATATTGTATTTAAGAGTGCCTTCTTGACAAAGTTGGAGATTTTTGTTTGGACCCATGAAGTGGATATTATGATTTATTTATTGCTTGCATGAACAATCAAATATTTAATGTGCTTTACACGCTACATGAAATAAATTTATCTTTTCTTAATGATTCATAAGTATTTATTTTTAATAGCGGTATCAAGAGAGAAAAATCTCAACGAATGTATAAAATAACCAATCCCACAAAGATTCCAACTGCTCACTGAAGATCTAATCCCACTTGCTTTTGATGGAGGAATGAAATTATATATTCAGCGATTATTTGTTTCACTCACAGACCAACTATAAGTGAAATTAAGTGATCTCAACAGTAACGACAGAAACAACCACTCTATGGTTAAAAACAATTAATACATATTTTGTCTTAGTCTAAAATCACAAGAATGAACATAAGAAATTTATTCTGTCACTCATTTGAAATTTTTCACCAAATCCTTAGCCAAAAATTTAATATATGAAAATAAAAAAATGAATAAAATAAATATTGCAGCCATTTCCAAAATGTAACTGAACAAGTAAACAAAAGAAAAAATAATGTAAACGTGCTTTTTTTTAAAGTTGAATTTGTCAGTACTGAATAATACTCTACATTTCCCTTTAAAAATATTATTTAGCATAAATCAAGTGAAATATATATTTTAAGAAAACATTCATTGAAATCTAAAATTAAGAGAAGGATGATTTTAATGTTTTGCAAACAAGTTTTAAAAAAATTAAATTCATTTTGAAATAAATCAATGGAAGCTAACATAGTAAGCACAAGCAAAAAAATGTAAGGTGTAAAATTTTTTTACCAACTTTTTCGAAATATTTAAAAAAAAATTTAATTCAGCTAAGTTTCAGAGAGAGCATATTTGTCACGACTCAGTTATTTAGATAAAGATCTCTTAAAGCTATCGGTTTTTATCGAAAACACTTTAAAGTGCTTTCGATATTAAGTTCAAATAGTTTTAACATGTGTGATGCAATCTCACCAAAAAAGATTGCCCGCTCTTCTTTTATTTAACCGCTTATAACTTTTACATGAGCTTTGTTCAAAGATCACGTTTCTGATTATCACAAATCTTTCAATCTTCTTTTAACAGAATAAAGTAAACAAAAAAGCTGACATTTTCATAAGCAGCAATCGGAAGAATAAGTAAAAATGGAAACAGGAAAATAGTGAAGAAATATAAAACCACGGAGAAAAACACTTTAATAAAAATCTGACCTCAATAAAACGAGGTGTTTCGAATTATTTGTGCACAGAATCTAAGGAATAAACAATACAAAAATGTATTCTTCTCCACCATATCAAATAAAAGAAATAAAATATATATTGCTTTCTTTTGTTAAAGAAAGAGCTTACATATATTGCTTTTTCTCTTTAACTCTTCTTTGCATTAACGTTGAAATAAATCAAGGTGTGATGCAATTCATGTTCAAAATTAAAGGAAAAATGGTTAAAAAAAAAATAATTTTTTTGGTGCGATGTAAATAGAAAAATTCAAAAACATTCTAATCTTGACCAAAGCCCACTTCATATGTGTTCTTTGTTCCCTCGTGTACAAGAATCATCGAGGGAGAATTTTTACATCAAAACCATAATATACCGAAGATTTTCAAATTAAAACAATCAATTCAATTTTCTGTTTCCAATAAAAAAGAAACAGAAAAACTCTAAAAACTAAAAATCGACCCATTTTTTAGGAGATTGCTTCTATTGATAGACAGATTCTTAGAGACTTTTATAATTGTCACCCGTATTGATTATATTAAAATAAAAATTGGACATTACAGTTTATTTTGAACATCTTTTATTGACAAACTATTACCTTGATTATAATCATCAGATTTTACTATTTAAATACCAATGAATAAAATTATTTTTATAACAATGTGTTAAGTCAAATATGCATTTTTTCAAAATTAGACATCAAAGAAAGTCTTAAAAAATAAAGACTGATTTTTTTTTTAAATGGATTTTGAATTTTGTAATAAATATTAAAAATTTTTTAATCAAAAGTTGAATGAATACAATAATTCATTTATTAAATAATATTAAGAAAATATATAACAGCCATGAAGTGTTCTATCACAATAACAAAATATTATTATAATTACTTAATTATTACAATGTGCCATTATTATAATTAATTGCAATTTGCTCAATGATAAAAGCATTTTCGAGGAATACAATTTGGGTAATTTTTGGCATTAAAAATAGCCCTCAAACCAACGACTGTTCTTTAGTTTATATTTGAAGAAAGTAAGCACATATAAATCAATATCACGGAGAATTCCCCACCATTTCATAAAGGTGTGGAATACAAATCAAGTGAAGTATCATTGCGAAGAGTGGTCCTTACCGTCACCATTCCGTTTTATCCCTGGCCACGTCACAGAAAGAGGCCCTTAAATATACAGAAACTGGTTTTGGCAACGCTGCATTGGGAAGGGGGGCGATTTAAAAATAAGAAACTCATTCATCCTAGAGAAAATTAATTTCTACTAGCGAAATTTTAACCCTTCTTTGCATAATGGTGGAAATTTCCATCATAACCTATAATGCCCAAAAATTATATAAAAGAACAAGTTCACTTTCAGTGGATCGTGTTTGGATACATAGATTGCATAAAAAGAAAGAGCTGTCAAAAATAAACAAATGTCATTATCAGTGCTTAAAGTTGTCTCATTCCGCTGTTTGTTGTAGTTGCAATAAACGTTTATAATTTTGTTTTATTATATTAGAGTTTCTATTGCTAAAAAATTGAAAATGAGTGGAAGAAAGGTCACGTGTTTCTGTTATTTTCCTCTTTTATTTCTATTTAGTACTAAGCTAATGATCTAACTTTGGATGATGATGGAAATTTTTAGCATATTGTTTTTTGCTAAATTTATACCATAAATATATACTAAGATTTTTTTAACCATTTTTCCTTCAATTTTGAACATGAATTATATCAACTTGATTTATTTCACCAATAAAGAAAAAATCATGCAAAGAAGGGTTAAGGGAGGGGAAAAATTATTGCCTGGGAGAGAAATGAAATAACTTCGGGAGTTCCTATCAATCGTTAATAATCGTGACCTTCAGTATGCAAAGACAGGAATTCATAAGATTAAATCACTTTCAACAACATTATGTCAGAAATGCAACCGTTTCATTTTAAATAATAATTTAAGTTACAACAATGTGTTGTTTTTCTTCGTAAATGTTTACGAACCAAAATTTTACATTTTCCCAGTAACAATAAAATTAAACATTACAAGAGATGGCACACATTTTAATATATGAAAAAAAATTATATACATAATTCAAGTTGCATACATATATTTTAAAATTTAGTAAAGATTTATTAAATTTATAATAGGCATTGCGCAGTTTACCTTACTTCAAGTACATACTGAATTATTTGATATTTTTTTAACTCCGTGAAGCGCTTGGCGAGCACCCTGCGCTCCGCCCACTGCACCTTCCTGGCAAAGGAGCTACCTGTCGGAAAAGGCCACCCACTGGCAAATTTCGAACGTGGACTCTTCCTCCGACCTATCTGGACCTGGAAGTGGCCTTGACCGCGTCTCCTCTCACCTTGAGCGGCCCGATCCGACCTAGATTCATCCCTGAGTGACCCGGGGATGAGCAAAGAGTTGAAGAGCGGAGCACGGGGGGGAAAGACGACCCTGAATTTCTTTTTCTGTCCGCAGCATCCTCACGTGGAAAGCGGAATACTCCTCCCTCGTCACAAAAATGGAAGTGGCTTATTGAGAGGGATCGCTTGCTGAGGAAACTATTTTAAACGAGATTTTTATAAAAAAAAAATATGAACAAGATTGATGTTTTTACAGTTATTCCATTCTAAAATTAAGTTATGAAAATAATAGAAGTGTAAAATAACTAACTCATCTATAATAATAAAAGCAAGTGTAATGTGTCTGACCGAGCTCTCCAGCCAAATCTATCGCACGCAGGGACCTGG